>JALGXP010000183.1:0-59050 GCA_023333625.1 Bothriochloa decipiens | reverse complement strand
TTGTGTATATACTAATACACATGTATTATCTTCAAAAGAAAAAAAAAATAAACAGCTAAATAGTTGGTCTAGATTGATAAAAAGGCTGCCCAGAAAGATAGAAAGGCCCAAGAGGCAAGGGCCCAGCCCATCTCCTACTCACCCCTCCTCAACCCTATCCATCTATCTCTCTGCTTCCAGCCATTCACGCGCAGCCTCATCACGCCGCACCCGCAATCAACCCACACTGCCTCTCCCGCATCAGCCGCCGCCGCCGGTTCCGCTCCCTCTCCGGCATCTCTCTCTCTCCTTTGAGCGCCCACTACCGCACGCGAACTCCCACGCTCCTCCACCCCCACGGGCGCCGCCGCTTGTTCCTCTCCCTCTCCGGCACCTCTGTCTCCTCTTTGTGCCGGCCGCCGTCCGCGCTCGTCCGCAGCTCCTCCGCCACCAGCAACCTCCGCCGGACGCTCCTGCACCACCACCGGCGCCCAGGTCGCCGACTACCCCCATAGTCGCAGCGACGGGCTTCGCATAGCGACTACTCCCGCCTAGTCGGCCACCTAGAAACGCCTAGCGAAACTTGGATTGCTCTTGTTATTCAGACTGCAAAACTTTAATGTTTAACAAATCTATCAACAGAAACTAGCTAATTTGGACCAGAGATCTACATAACTGAAATCAAGGAATCAGTCATCAGCACTCAATGGCAATAGGGTGGTTCAATGGTTAGTCACCTACTCTTTGCAGATGATAGCCTGCTCTCCCTCCTCTGGAACAGCAGTAACTCTGATAGCCTATAATCATCATGGATGCTTTATAGGTCTGCACCTATAGTCATGATTTGAGAAATTTGATAGCATACTGCACTTCTCTATATCACATTCTACCGTCCTAAATCCTAAGGAGCCTTGGTTGGTGTACAAGAAGAGCTAGTAATATTACATTTGAATTTATAGTCCAAGTTCAGGGGTTGCACAATTTACTTGCCAAGCTCCAAAATGAATGCTCAGTAATTGAAGCAATAAAGTAAAGCATAGAAAGATTGAAGCTACAGAGTCTTAAGTACGCCCAGCATCCAAGCCCAACGAGAATACTGATCATCATTCAATCATTCAAAGCAAATAGCCACCGAAATCAATGTCTGTCCAGTCACATTGCACGGCGACGAGCTAAGGATGGAGGAAGCTCCGTACCATCCGCACGGCCTGCAGCACCTTCTCGACATGCCTGAACGCCTCCGCGTCGCTGGCGGCAGTCACCTCCATATCGTCGTAGTCCTGCTCCGCCACCATCGCCAGCTACCCCCAACACCTCCTCACGGGAAGAATTCTCGGCGATGGAATATACAGAAACCACAGACCGAATCAGGATGAATACGGGGAAGGAGTGGGGGAAATCATTCGGGAGGAGGCGATCGGGGACGCCCACCTGCTGTCTGTGAGGAGGGAGGCGGCGGCGTGGCGGGAGCGGGAGGTCTAGGGTTTTTTGCGGAGCGAGAGGAGGAGCGCGTGTGGAAGGGGACGCATTTTTTATTCGCGGCCGGCCAGTGAAACGCGTCGTCGCCTCGCGGATCCTGGACGGGATAATTGCCCGTGATCGGATGTGCTTATGGGCCGGGCGAACAGCAGTCCAAACCAACCGGCCCATCACGGGTTCGTTAAAATTAACGGGACGAACACGATGGTCACGCCGTTTTTTTCCGCGGAGCAACCGCCTATCGCCACGGGGCCCACCCGCCTCACGGACCCCTCCCGTTTGTGCCTGGGTCTGGCCTTCTCCGCATATATACCGGCACCATCCCCTTCCCTCATCTATCCGATCCCCAATCTCCCAATCCAATCCCCTCGAAGGAATTCTCCAGCGAGCGAAGCAGACGAGCCTCTGCAGGTCCTCTCAAGGTATGAGGGTTCTCCACCCCGTGTTCGACCCGTCTCGTATGATTTCTCTGTTCGTGTTCGTCGGCTCGTCGCCGATCTGTTTCATTATTAGGTCTGGTCGTGTTCGTCGGCACGTCGCCGATCTATTTCATTATTAGGTCTGGTTTGGTAGTCAGGCAACAAGTTACGCTTTTTAATTCCTCGCTGATCTGGAGTCGATTTGATTTGCGGGTAGGGGTGGCTAGGTTGGAATCATCATCTTACTGTTTTGTGATTTGGTTTAGAATTGTTGGTTCGATTCGTCTAGCCAGTTGTTTGTATGCATGATATACGACTACTGCTCGTTATGCCTTATGGTGGTCACTGGTTGATTTGGTTGAATTAGATTGATGTTTGATTCTATTTGCTCTTTAGTTATAATTTCATTTAGATTGGTTTATATGCATGATATGACTTATGCTCGTATGCCATGTGGGGATCACTGGTTGATGTGGATAAATTAGTTCATCATGGATTCTATGTCATGGCTCATGTAGATACTGCAGCACAATTTGCATCCAGGATATGTTGCTCATATCGATTGGGTTTTGCTAGTACACAATCAGTCCATATGATTCTGCTGCCAAATTTGTACGCTGGTGCTTATTGTTATTATAATAAGCCTCAAATTTAGTTGTGTACTCTATCCTACAATGTATGATGCTGAGCAGCATATTCATGGGATGTATTTTTATTTTTCTGTTCAGAAGATTGGTTTAGAATTGCTGGTTTGATTCGCCTAGCAAGATGCGGAGGGATACTTGATTCCAATTTGCTTTTAAGTAACAATTTCATCTAGATTAGTTTGTATATGGATGATGGATGATATAACTTTCTCGTATGCTTTCTGGCGATCACTGATTGATGTGGAGTTCATTGTGGATGTGGCTCATGTACATACTGCTCACAATCGCTAATTACTGAATATGTTACCCATGTTTACTGAGTAAATTGTCATACCCAATTAGTCCATGTATCATTTGTTGCCAAATTTTTACCCAGAAGTTCAAATTTAGTTGTCTACAAATTTGTCTGTCTACTCTATATCCTACAGTTTCTGGTGCTGAGTAATTCATGGGATATATTTTTCTGTTCAGATTTGACCCGTTTCAGCACAGCAATTTTTGTATGGTCCCAAGTTATGTATTATGTTGGCTTACCCTGCTTTTGATTGTTGACATTTGCAGATGCAGATCTTCGTTAAGACCCTTACCGGCAAGACCATCACCCTCGAGGTTGAGTCCTCGGACACCATTGACAATGTCAAGGCTAAGATCCAGGACAAGGAAGGCATTCCTCCTGACCAGCAGAGGCTCATCTTTGCCGGCAAGCAGCTTGAGGACGGCCGCACCCTTGCTGACTACAACATCCAGAAGGAGTCCACCCTCCATCTGGTGCTTAGGCTCAGGGGAGGCATGCAGATCTTCGTCAAGACCCTCACTGGCAAGACCATCACGCTTGAGGTCGAGTCTTCTGACACGATCGACAACGTGAAGGCCAAGATCCAGGACAAGGAGGGCATCCCACAGGACCAGCAGCGTCTCATTTTCGCTGGCAAGCAGCTCGAGGATGGCCGTACCCTCGCCGATTACAACATCCAGAAGGAGTCGACGCTCCACCTTGTGCTCAGGCTCAGGGGTGGTATGCAGATTTTTGTCAAGACCCTCACCGGCAAGACCATCACTCTGGAGGTTGAGTCGTCTGACACCATTGATAATGTGAAGGCCAAGATTCAGGATAAGGAGGGCATCCCCCCGGACCAGCAGCGTCTCATCTTTGCTGGCAAGCAACTGGAGGACGGCCGTACCCTTGCTGATTATAACATCCAGAAGGAGTCGACACTTCACTTGGTGCTCCGCCTGCGTGGTGGCCAGTAAGTCTGGCTGGTCCTTGTCGTCCCTGGGTTCATAAGTGTGGTGATGTGTCCTCAATGAACTTGTGTGCTCTGTGTTGTTGCTGAGTCGTGTCCTCTTGTAATCCTGTCAGATGCAGAGTCCTATGCTCTGCCTGGTTGTGTCTGAACGTTTGCTGCTGTGCAGCACCTTCGGTTGAACTATCTGTGTTGAAATAAATGAACCCAGAACGTGTCTTATGTGTTTGTTGATCGATGGTTTCTGGATATATCATTGGTATGCTCATAGAAGCACTGATCCCTTGGTGCGCTTGTATTGTGACGCTCGATTCAAGCTTGGGAATAGAATGTTTCAGTTGGTCATGCTGGATGTGCTGGTTTTATAGTTTGATATAAATATAATTATTATCAGTCTTGGATTGTTCATTTGCAATTTGTGCCTGTTTGTTTGGTTTAATCTGTTGTCGGATTGGAGACTATACTGAAGAAAGAACTTTAAACATGACTATCTGTATATATACTAGAACAAGCGTTATTTATATCTGAATATGACTGATATTTTTTTTTTATGATTAGCTTCAGGTTTTTTCGTTGTTTGACAGCTTGCCATTTCCTTTGTCGACAGGAGAAGCATCAAAATGTTTTTTTACTAGAGTTCAGATAAGACTAGGGAGAGCGATTAGCTCCCCGTACTGGGTATGGATCCATTGCTAGACTCATTATGTTACTGATCCAGTGATCATAGACATGCTTCCCCAAATGCTATACATGTCCTTTCTGTAGCCAATTTGCAATATGTGGAAACGACATGCCACTTGCAGGGCTGCATCAAAAACGAGTGGCATGTCATGTTATTGGTAAAGGGAGCCACCAATGGACAGACAAAAAATGACATACGCTTGCGAAATTTCAATTTTCTTTACACCCCTGTAGCATTGAACTGGATACGTTTGCATGCTTACGCAACGCATTGCATTTTTACTTCTTTTTTTTCTAGATAGATACAGTTTGATGTACCACGTATACTAGTCTATGATCATCGTTCCATTATTATCTGTCATGCACCAAAGAGCAGCGTCTGCCTTTTTTTACTTTCTTTCGGTTTTCAAAGAAAATCAATAAATTGTGCGGTGGAGACGAACTCCACGACACCGCGACGCAACCGCCTCTCTCGGCGGGGCCCACTGTCTCACGGGCCCGTTTGGGTCTGGCCGTCTCCGCCCCCTCCCGTGTATAAATTGGCACCACCTCCCATAGGTCGCAGCCTCGCTTCCTCATCCATCTAATCCCCTCGAAGAAATTCTCGATCGAGTTCGTCTCTCCCGATACTCTCAAGGTATGGCCAGCTCATGATCTCTCTCTTATGATTTTCCTGTTTTTCCTGTTCGTGATTGTCGCGGATCTGTTTGATTAGGATCTGGCTAGGTCAGTAGTTCCTGAGGCCACGCCTAGGCTTTTAGCACTGTGTAGTCGATTTGCGGGAGAGGTGTTATCCGCGGGCTGTGATGATGCTATAGACGTTGATTCGCGGTTGGTGGTGTAGATCTGTGGGATGTGATGAGGTTATTTGTGTTGATTGATATGTGCGCGCGATTTTGCATGTTTACAGTTCTAGCACAGGCAGATATGGTTCACAGTTAGGGTTGGGCTGATACGAGTCATCTTGCTGCCGTACCTGCGTTTTATTGTTGGGTCACGATTGGGTCATGTGATTTTGTTTAGATTGTTGAATCGATTCATCTGGATGTGATACTGTGTTTTATTGTCATCACATATGTTGATACTGCTGCACAGCTGCACAATTGCTTAACCTGAACCTTTACGTCACTCATAGCTTTTTGCTAAATTGTTGTAGCCCTGTAATTTATTGTATTTCAAAGAGTTATTGTTCTGTTTCTTGCTAGGTTGATTTTCTTCAAATTTAGTTGTCTATCCTACAACATAGGATGTGGAGTAGATCACTGCGATATCTGTGCTGTATTGTTGGATCACGATTGGGTTATGTGATTTGGTTTGATTTATCTAGATCCTTCTGTTCAGAGGGATGCTTCCTGATTGCTGGTTGTTACTCATATAATTTCATCACATTAGTGGCTTATGCTCATTCGTGTGATGTGGATTTTGAGCTTTTGTTTGGTTGCTAACCAAAGCATCCCCATGCCTCTGATGATTCATTGTAGAATTAAATAGTTTCATTATTTCTATGTCATTATGTATGTTGGTACTGCTGCACAACTGTGTAATTGCTTAATTGGATTCTCCTATATGTCACTCATGTAGCCCTTTTTGCTAAATTGCTGTATCCCCATGTATCATGTGTTCCTTGAAAGCATATTATAGTTTTGATACCTGCTAGTATGATTTGCTTCAAATTTAGTTGTCTATTCTACAAAATTGGATGTGTAGTTGTTAATACTCATGGGATTTTCATTGATTCTTTTCTGTTCAAATTTAATTGGTTTCCATATAGAAATTTTCTGTGTCCTTAGCAATACTGTTTATGCTTACCTGGCTTCTGTTCCTTTGCAGATGCAGATCTTCGTTAAGACCCTCACCGGCAAGACCATCACCCTCGAGGTTGAGTCGTCGGACACCATTGACAACGTCAAGGCTAAGATCCAGGACAAGGAAGGCATTCCTCCAGACCAGCAAAGGCTTATCTTTGCCGGCAAGCAGCTTGAGGACGGCCGCACCCTTGCTGACTACAACATCCAGAAGGAGTCTACCCTCCATCTGGTGCTCAGGCTCAGGGGAGGCATGCAGATCTTTGTCAAGACCCTCACTGGCAAGACCATCACTCTGGAGGTCGAGTCATCCGACACCATTGACAATGTGAAGGCCAAGATTCAGGACAAGGAGGGCATCCCCCCCGGACCAGCAGCGTCTCATTTTTGCTGGCAAGCAGCTTGAGGATGGTCGTACCCTTGCTGATTACAACATCCAGAAGGAGTCAACCCTTCACCTGGTGCTCCGTCTGCGTGGTGGTATGCAGATCTTCGTCAAGACCCTTACCGGCAAGACCATCACCCTGGAGGTGGAGTCTTCTGATACCATTGATAATGTGAAGGCGAAGATCCAGGACAAGGAGGGCATCCCCCCCGGACCAGCAACGCCTCATCTTCGCTGGCAAGCAGCTGGAGGATGGCCGCACCTTGGCGGACTACAACATCCAGAAGGAATCCACCCTCCACCTGGTGCTCCGCCTCCGTGGTGGCCAGTAAGTCCTGCTGGGCTTCGTCGTCCCTGGGTTCACTAGTATGCTGCTGGTGCCTTGTTGGTTGGGAGACTGTCTGTCTTCGTGTCCTGTAGTCAAGTCCTGGTCTGAGTCGTCTCATGTTTGCCTGTCTGATGCAGTCCTATGTTGAGTCCTATGTTGTTTGGTTATTTGTGAACTATGCAATGAAGAATAAGTGAACCCTGAAGTTGTGGCTATCACTCTATCAGGCTATGTTTGTTGATGGTTTCTGGATATATCCTTGTTATTTGCTATATGCACATGCTTGTGAAGTGGATGTATCTTTGTGGCTATCTGATCTTTTCTAGGTGTTGCTATAGTAATTCTGCTTGTGTTGTAATGCTGGGTTTAAGCCTGGGGATAGCATATTATGCAATTCTGGTACAGAAACCTCCGTTGGTCATACAGGGTGCTTTGGATTTAGATTGAGATAAATAAATTCACTGTATATATGTGCCTACTTGGTAAGTAATGTTAAGGTGTATTTAGATTAGAGGATGGATAAAGAAAAGAAATTTAAAACATGACTAGTTATATATATTTGTGATTTGTAGAAACAAAAAAAATTGCTTGCTTAACGTCACCAATTTCTTTAGCCAATTTTCAATTTGTACAAACGAAATTGTCTGCACTTCCTGATGATAGCAAGTCTGCATGAGGCATCATTTTCAGCCGCCGTCGCGGGGCTTCCTGCCTCTCTGACGTGTCACCCTTTCCAAGTTCCTACTCCTCGGCCGACTACGCAGAATTCAGTTCAAGTGCACGTGGGCTCATGCAAAGCCCAATAGTCCTACCTGGGCTTAAACTGGCATTATTCATTATTCACCTAAGCAAGCTTGAACGATCCTGATCTGGACCTCATCCGACCCAGTGCCAAGGCCCACGAATGAGCCGCGATGTACTTTAGTTATACTCCTCCCTTGGTTTCAAAATAAATCAACTTTTAGAGATATCCAAAATCAAAAAATTTCAAAGTCTGACAAAATTTGTAGAAAAATCTCCATTTATGACACAAAATTAGTATTTTGAATATAAAGTTGGTTAAACTTGATTTTGATTTATTTTGAGATGGGAGGTGGTAAAATATTAAATTCACTGGTTATACCCACCTCAAAAGAACAATTTATGTTTCTTTCGTTACAAGAGAGCCAACTTGTAGGTGGGTTAATTTTTTTAAGGCGACTCGGGGCATCTCCATTTCCATTCCAAAAGAAACAGGCATCAGAAAGGTTAGTTGGGTTAATTGTTAAGCCATTCTCTTAAGTCTATGATATACAAAGGACTGAAAGATCTCCATCCATCTACCGCTTCCACACTTCACACGCACGTAACAAGACAGAAAACAAAAACTAAAAATCCGATTATTATTACATGATACCCACATCCAAACAAACAATTTTAGCCGGCTATCTATTAGCGAGCCTCGGTAATTAGCTCTAGCAACGAGCCAGCTAATACTTGGTCCTACACAATCTAAATTAAGCAAGCCCTACTTGTGTAATTGTACTGCTACGGTGCTACCACACCATTACCACTACAGTAGGTGGTTGTACAGCGCCGCGTGCCCGTGATAGCCTCATGGCCGACACGGTGCGAGCTCGCACTCTGCCTGCTACACTAGCCTCACACACACACTCTCTCTCTCGCGTCAGGTCTGTGCAGGCTGCAGCGCACTACCGGACACGGGGTATACGTAGCGCAAACAACACACCAATGCACCAACGCAAAGACGGGCCAGAGAATTGCAGATTCGATGATCGCGGTTGCGGACGGGCCCCACCGATTCCTCGCAGTACCATCACGCGGCACCACAAGACGTGGCAGAGACGAGAATCTCCCGCTCCCGCTCCCGCTCGGGCGGCCTCCCCGGTCCCCCCTCTGCGGTGCTGCGAATCGCCACAGGTTTCCTTCCGTGCCGGCGCGGCGTCCCACTCCTGCTGCTGCAAAGACACAATACTCTGCCGCCATGACACGAGCGTGGTTCCTGCTGCTTCACGCCACCCGCTCCCGTCCACGGCAGGAGTTCCCGGAGGATTCGTCAGTTGAGCTCCGAGTCCCTCGCAAATTATCCCTCCC
The DNA here is from genome assembly GCA_023333625.1 of Bothriochloa decipiens. Classification (NCBI taxonomy): domain Eukaryota; kingdom Viridiplantae; phylum Streptophyta; class Magnoliopsida; order Poales; family Poaceae; genus Bothriochloa; species Bothriochloa decipiens. Next base: position 49,989 of record JALGXP010000183.1, on the reverse strand, counting down.
TTGGTTCCGTCCATATCTGGCAGCCAGCCGTGCACGGGGACAAGGAGCACTAGCGCACCACACGGATGGGAGGAACGGAACGATGCGCAACGGGTTGGCAACCCGTGCTTGGTGGGAGCCGGTCATGCGCAACTCGAGCATGGGCGAGTTCGTTGACCACGCACTAGAGCTGAGGCTGAGCAGGGCGTGAGCCCACCGGGTTCAGGAGGTTTGCCTCACAAAGGGGATCGATCCAGAGAAGGAACGAACAAGAACAATCATGTGTTCAGGAGCAAAAGGCAAACCTTTTCTATCATCGAAAAGAAAGCGAGACCACGGCAGTTTGTCGCTCTCATCGACCTGAGAGATCAGACAGGATCAAGAAGATCAAGCAGCTGGAGTGCAGGACCAGTCGCGGTCAAAACTCAAACAGATAATAAATAAGGCTACCCCCTGGACCCAGTACCGAGCCCGCCTCGCCGCTTTGCTTTGGATGGAGATGGACCACGCACGCAGCTCCTCCCTGCGTCTCCTAGTAGACCAGTGGTTGTACCCGTCGTCTGAACGAAACGGTACGAAGCCAGCGCGCACATTGCTCGTACACGGTACACGCACGATCCCATCCATCCATCCATCCATCTGTCTGTCCCCGGGACGGATCATGAACCGCTGGGTCCCTTGGCGTGCTCTCCCCGCCATCGCCTTTGGGTTCAGTCAAGTCAATGCGCACGAAGCTAGTTCCCTGCCCTGCCGTGATCACGGGCTCGCCGCGCCGCCCGCCTGGTCCTCGGCGGATCGATCGGCGCTAGGGGCAGGGTCGGTTTCACCCGGCAAAATGAGGCAACGGGGTAATAATAAAGCTACCGGACACCACTGGCACCTAGCACTCAACATGGGTGATGAAGACTTGCAGAGCTGGCTTTGAGACTTTTGGAGGCCTCGAGTGCTTCATCTTTGGACTAGGAGTACCACCACATGGGAGATGCACCACCATGTGTTGCTTTTCTGACCATTTTCGGTGTTTTCTTACAAGCAATTTTCGAAAGGGAAGTAACTAGAGGTGCACTAAGGTACGAGCAATACAATCCTGCAAGTTACATTATTAACTCAACAGTGTATTGCCGGTGGACGTGCATGCATGATGACCACCTTCCTCTAAAACAGGACTAGAAAAATGAATTATTAAGGAGCCACCATAAAGTAACTGTGATAATGGTGGATGCAAATTGAAAGGCCAGTAACGCCACCTTTGCTAGAACCATGGTTGATCTTTGCCTATAATTAAAATTTTTCAAATGAAAAAAAAAAAAAAACATTGATGTCATGTAACCACGTGGAACTAGGCTTGCTCCCTTATGGTTGTGTGATACAGTTGTGTTATACATGACAATCGACATGATAACTGACATCACAATGTCCGTCTTTTGTTAAATAATTTTGCCTAAAAGCTTATAGTGTGTGCATTGTGTATGCACACTACAATCAACAATGCAAGAGACAAGAAAATAAATTGATAAGAAGCCCCAGCAAATAACTATATTCGCCTGTTTTCCATTTAATGTTTAGCCGTTCAAACAAATAATTACAGTTTGACCAAAGTCCAATATAAAATATGTCTTTCTACTTGCGATATTAACCACTCATTTTATACTTTGTGTATGCACTATGAAATAACGATAGAACCTCTACATATTTTCAGTTTCCATAAGAAAAGTAACTTTTCATCTCTAGCCTATCCCAACTTATTTGGGAAAAAAAGGCTATGTTGATGTATAACAATATATATAAATGCGCATTATGTTAAGGGTGAGTTCAAGCTGGAAGTTCATTTGCCTGTGAACACTAATTTTTAAGGAAAAACTCAAAAAACATCGTTGTCGTGTCGTGTGACAACATGAAACTAGGCTGGCTCCCTCATGGTTGTCTGATACAGTTGTCTATACATGATGACCGTCATCGCAATGCTTGTCCTTTGCTATAATAATTTTGACTAAATACTCGTAATGTGTGTCATTGTGTATGCACACACGACAATTCTTTCGCCCTACAAGAGACAAGAAAATAAATTGGTAAAGAAGCCCCAACAAATAACTACATTCGTCCATATTCTATTTAATGTGTTTGAATGAATAATTATAGTTTGACTGGAATCCAATGAAATATGTGTTCCCACTTGTGTTATTTCCTTCTCTATTAATTAAAACAGGCTCCCGTTAGGAAAGCCAACTGTCCTTTTACACGTTGGCTAGATGATTGGCAGGTTCACGCGTGCACAAATATAAAACTTGAAACCTCTAAATCTGAGCATATACTAATACTAATAACAATGTATTATAGATATCGTTTTATCACTCTCTTATATTTTATTATACTAGTATCGTACCCGTGCTAACGTTACGGCTTTATTTCAGGATGTACGTGAAAACAAGCCAATTATATATGACCATGCATAATATGGAAAACATTCATGCATAACAAGCCAAGATAAAGTCATGTCTCGCATAAATTAACTTTAAAACACAGTCCATATTAAGATAAAAAAATTAAACATTAAAGCAGTAAAAGATAGTACCTCTCTGTGACTTTCTCTAGAACAGTTCTATCTTCTTCTTTTTTACACATGTAAACCTAGAATTTATAGAATCCTCAAAGTGTTCTATATTCTGTTTCTTCATGAAACTGTAATCAGCAGAAGTACATATACACTTAGGCCATTTACTGCTTGAGTACCTTCAGGTTAGTCCACAATGAATTCTTACATGTCATGTGTCCCTAAACCTAGACTGAAGAAGAAACGATGTTAGGTTTCTCAGGTGACTGGTCTTCATTTTGTTCCTTCATATCTTACTTTAAGATCATAGCTTGTCTGAATCTACTATCACACTTAGAGGACAGATAACCAATAAGCAATCGAATAAGAAATATAGCTGCTGGAGAGCTACAACACCCAAAGGTACAATGTTATCGTCTCTAAAATTTTTGCGTTGTCACCTCCATTGGCTTTGAGGCCAAGCACCCGATGGGCATGGTTTCCTTCATCTGCCTGTACCACTGCCATGTAATATTAAAGCATGATCAAATTAGAGCAGTAATTAACACAGTTGAAATTAGTCTATTTCAGTACAGTAGTACACAAAAATTAGAGTATATTTTCAGTCGGGCGAGAACACAGGTCATGACTCATAGCCTGGAAGACAGGAGTCCTGCTGCGGTGTCAGACTTGAAACCAGGTGAGGGTGGCGGCCCAAAATCACCCTCAGTATACACCCCAGCAGCCAGCAGCCAGCAGCCAGCAAACTCACCTGCCCAAAAAATCGCCACAACACGCAACAACAGGCAACCAAGTTTAAATTTATTAATCCATCCAATAAATAAAAGAGGAAAATTCTTATGTTCATTTGTTAAAAAATTAACAAAAACCAAGCTCTAATATGAAGCATAACTGACTGCAGCTATATCTGAACTCTGTTGATCCTATTTTACTAACAGGATTTACTCCTCATTTTTTATTTAATATAGTGTTGCTGGGGGGCTTTGATCGACAGTTTTCATTAAAAAACTATTAAGAAAACATAATTATTTAGAAACAGAAGTATCATGCAACAAGTAAAGAATTCCATGTGAGTCACAATGGTATCATTAAAAGACAAAACAATCATCAGACAGTCATTGTAGTCTGGAGGAAAAGGAGAGAAATACCATGTATATCTCATATATCCCCACTTCGATCTTCGCGATAATTTTCAGCTCTGTAAATTCTTCATGTGTTTCTTCGCATGGGCCACCAGACCATCAACCTAATTTTGAAAACACCATAATAAAATTCTGCAAATGCCCCATAAATAAACTCAACTAATGTACAAATGTGCAGAAATATATGCTTTCTTAGTAAGGACCTTTTTCCATAAGATATGCTGAAACAGTAAGAATCTTTTTCCATTAGATATTTAATTGTTTGAAATCAGATGCTATTGAATGAACATGCTGTAGTCGGTTTCCATTAGGACAAAAAGATGTACAAGGAAAACTGATAGTTAAATATGGAATGAACACATGTCAGTTCCATCATCTGTAGTCAAAACATGGTACAAGGAAAACTGATAATTATCTTTGAATGCAATCACAAAATCACTGATATAGGCTACAGGTCTGAGCACAACCAGGTCTGATCGCATCGATATTTTCCAACAAAACAGTCAGTACAAATGGAATACAAAATTTGAATATGCTTCTGCACAACTATAAAAGTTACTATACATGATTGTGCTACAGGTCTGAGCACAACCAGGTCTGATCGCACCAATATTTTCCAACAAAACAGTCAGTACAAATGGAATACAAAATTTGAATATGCTTCTGCAGTGATTGGCATGATAATATTTTCTACCACTACCTTTTCAGCGGATGCTTGTAGAACTGTTGTATGACTCAACCAAGGCTAACCATCGAATTGACATGGTGTTGGCTTTTTTCTCTCCAGGATATGTATTGATATTGCCGCTTGTATTGTGCTTTTTAAGATCCGGTTTCCCGGCTTTGATTAATAATAAGAAGATAGCAAACATCAGATACATGTGCGAGGGGCGCTACCATCCGTAGCCTAAGCTACGGAGGTTTGAGACTCTACTTGTACTTATTACACTAAGAAATTGTGCCATCGCCACTTCCCGAGAACTCATCACATCCCCAGACACTTCTAGCTCCACCAATATGAGACCGGCCAACACTGCCGCTTGTATTGTTGGTCTTCTTCTTCTGTCACTAATTGAATGGAGAATGCTATCAAATTAAAGGTATTGACAGTAGTTTCAGTTGTCGTTCTGTCTTGCAAATCTGTATGCATACAGTTCCTGGAACTACAAAAGTTTGGAAACTTTGTATATGTAGTGGGTTCCTTTTAAGGCACGCTCCTTATCTACTTGAAACAAATTTTTTTACCCTAAATTTGTGTAGGAGCTAATGTAATTGAAATGATTAATAATACATTAACTGTCTAATTAACCTGCTAATGCTCGTACCACGGGATTTTATTTTAAGGTCATCATCAACAAAAGGAAACTCTTCCAGCTTCGACAGATTTTGTCCTTCAATTCCTCTAGCTTCCTTCCTTACCCCAAGTCAAGAGATAGAAATGCAATATAATCTCCCTTGTTCGCAAATGATGTTGCAGTGTTGCATGCATAAGCAGCAGGTCAGGACTAGAGTACTTTTTCATACGGATACTCTGAAACTAGACAGATACCTGCGAATTTTATTGTCTTTACTTCCAGCAGCGCACTTTGATTAATTTGCCTTCTTGAAACAGTAGATAAGTCCTTCACTATCTCTCAGGACACACATTATTACCTCCTTTCTGAGTTTTACATAAATATAAAAATAGCAAGCATGTTGATCCACTGTGGTCCTTTTGTAGCTTCTAACTTGACTTCTTTTCTTTGTGCAGATTACAATTTGAACTGCTAGCAATGGGACCCAATTGTTTCTTCATCTTGATCCTACTGATATGCTTCACCCCCATCTATGCTTTGGCTGGACATAATGATATAAATAACTTGTTCAAACTGAGGGACGCGGTCACTGAAGGGAAAGAGTTTCTCCGTGACTGGTTTGATTCAGAAAAGGCCCCATGTAGTTGGTCAGGTATAACTTGTGCAGAACATATTGTAGTGGAAATAGACTTGTCCTTTGTGCCAATTTATGCCCCATTCTCGTTATGTGTCGGGTCATTCCAATCACTTACTCATCTCAACTTTACTGGTTGTCGATTTTCTGGTGACCTTCCTGATGCCTTGGGGAACCTGCACAATCTTGAGCACCTTGATTTGAGCCATAACCAGCTTACAGGGGCCCTTCCTGTTTCATTGTATGGACTGAAGACATTGATAGAAATGGTGCTTGACAATAATTTCTTTTCTGGGCAATTGAGCCCCGCTATTGCACAGCTTAAGTACCTCAAGAAGCTTTCTGTATCCTCGAATTCTATCTCTGGCGTCATTCCTCCAGAGTTGGGCAGTCTGCAGAATCTGGAGTTCCTGGACCTTCACATGAATGCATTTAATGGGTCGATACCAGCAGCTTTGGGTAATCTGTCTCAGCTCTTGCACCTTGATGCTAGCCAGAATGATATCTGTGGCTCAATATTTCCAGTGATAACTGCAATGACAAACCTAGTTACAGCTGATCTCTCTTCAAATGCTTTGATAGGGCCACTACCTAGGGAGATTGGTCAGCTACAGAATGCTCAACTGTTAATATTAGGACATAACGGTTTCAATGGAAGCATTCCAGAAGAGATCGGTGAACTAAAGCTGCTGGAAGAGCTTGAGCTCCCTGGATGCAAGCTCACAGGCATCCCTTGGACAGTTGGTGATCTCAGAAGTTTGAGAAAGCTTGGTATTTCAGAGAATGATTTCAATACTGAACTCCCGGCATCTATCGGCAAGCTGGGAAATCTGACTCGTCTATCTGCAAGGAGTGCTGGGCTTACTGGGAATATTCCGAGAGAACTTGGTAACTGCAAGAAGCTTGACTATGTTGATTTCAGTGGCAACTCCTTTTCTGGCCCTATACCTGAAGAACTTGCAGTCATAGAAGCCATTGTCACATTTAATGTGCAAGGGAACAATCTATCTGGTCACATTCCAGAGTGGATCCAGAATTGGGCGAATCTTCGTCAAATATATCTGGGTCAGAACATGTTCAATGGACCCCTGCCAGTACTGCCATTGCAGCATCTAGTTGTTTTTTCTGCAGAAACCAACATGCTATCAGGTTCTATTCCTGGTGAGATTTGTCAGAACAATTCTATGCAGACATTCAGGTTGCACAACAACAATCTGACTGGGCATATCATGGTGGCATTTAAAGGGTGCAAGAACCTTACGGAACTTAACCTGCAAGGAAACCATCTTCATGGTGAGATACCAAATTACTTGTCTGAGCTCCCATTAGTAACCGTTGAGTTGTCCCAAAACAACTTCACAGGAAAGCTGCCAGAGAAATCGTGGGAATCATCAACTATTCAGGAGATCACACTCAGCTACAATCAGCTTAGTGGCCCTATACCTGAAAGCATCGGTAGGCTCTCCAGTTTGCAGAGGCTACGGATCGACAGCAGAAGGGCCTATCCCGCGGTCAATCGGCGCTCAAAGGAATCTGACAACTCTCTCTCTATGGGGCAATAGGCTGTCTGGGAACATTCCACTTGAGCTCTTCAACTGCAGAAACCTTGTCACCCTGGATCTAAGCTCTAACAATTTGTCTGGCCACATCCCGAGTGCCATATCTCACTTGACATTTCTCAACAGCTTGAATTTGTCTAGTAACCAGCTGTCCAGTGCAATACCTGCTGAGATCTGTGTTGGATTTGGGAGTGAGGCTCACCCTGACTCAGAGTTTATTCAGCATCATGGCTTGCTTGATCTTTCATACAACAGATTGACTGGTCGTATCCCAACAGCAATCAAGAATTGTGTTATGGTTACAGTCCTCAACCTCCAAGGAAATATGCTAAGTGGTACCATTCCACCAGAGCTTGGAGAACTGTCAAATGTTACATCCATCGACCTTTCTCATAACACATTAGTTGGCCCCATGCTTCCTTGGTCTGCACCATTGGTACAACTGCAGGGCCTTTTTCTCTCTGATAACCACTTAGCTGGCTCCATTCCTGCTGAGATAGGCCAAATACTTCCCAAAATCGAAAAGCTAGACTTATCCAGTAATGCACTTACTGGAACACTACCTGAGTCTTTCCTCAGCATCAATTGCTTAACCTATCTGGATATCAGTAATAACAGCCTCTCTGGACGAATCCCATTCTCTTATCCTAAAGAAAAAGAGGCATCGAGCTCCCTGATATTGTTCAATGCCAGCAGTAACCATTTCTCAGGGAACCTATATGAGTCTATTTCAAACTTCACACAACTGTCTTTTCTTGATATCCACAGCAACAGCCTCACTGGAAGTTTGCCCTTTTCGCTTTCTGATCTCAGTTATTTAAAATATCTTGACCTCTCAAGCAATGACTTCCATGGTCCCGCCCCTTGTGGTATCTGCAATATAGCTGGCCTCACAGTTGCCAACTTCTCTGGTAATCACATTGGCATGAGCGGCTTAACCGATTGTGCAGCAGAAGGCTTTTGTACTGGAAAGGGTTCTGATCGGAAGACACTTAATTCATCTGATAGAGTCCGAAGAGCAGCAATCATTTATGTTAGTATACTCGCTGTCATCATTGTCGTCTTATTTCTTCTGGCAGCTTATCTGAAACGGAAGCTATTGAGAAGCAGACCCTTGGCTCTTGTACCTGTCAGCAAGGCCAAGGTTACCATTGAACCAACCTCAAGTGATGAGCTCCTAGGGAAGAAGTTTCGAGAACCCTTGAGTATCAATCTTGCAACATTTGAACATTCACTTCTGAGGGTCACTGCAGATGATATTCAGAAAGCCACGGAGAATTTCAGTAATCTGCAAGGTGCACATTATTGGGGATGGTGGGTTTGGCACTGTCTACAGAGCAGCACTTCCTGAAGGTCGGAGAGTAGCGATCAAGAGGCTTCATGGTGGCCATCAGTTCCAAGGTGATCGTGAATTCTTGGCCGAAATGGAGACAATTGGAAAGGTGAAACATCCTAACCTTGTTCCTCTACTTGGCTACTGTGTATGTGGTGATGAAAGGTTCCTGATATACGAGTACATGGAAAATGGGAGTCTTGAGATGTGGCTCAGGAGCCGAGCTGATGCCATCGAAGCACTTGGATGGCCAGACGGCCTGAAGATATATATGTATTGGTTCTGCCCGTGGGCTTTCATTCCTGCATCATGGCTTTGTGCCCCATATCATCCACCGTGACATGAAGTCGAGCAACATTTTATTGGATGAGAACTTTGAGCCAAGGGTCTCTGATTTTGGCCTTGCAAGGATAATCAGTGCATGCGAGACTCATGTCAGCACTGACATTGCTGGTACATTTGGCTACATACCTCCAGAGTATGGCCTGACAATGAAGTCATCTGCAAAAGGTGACGTCTACAGCTTCGGTGTTGTCATGCTTGAGCTGCTCACTGGACGGCCACCTACAGGGCAAGAGGAAGGGGAAGGGGGTGGAAACCTTGTTGGCTATTGCCCGTTCGATGGATGGTGGCACATGGTACCTTGTTTGCCTGTCTCAAGTGTGTGGCGGGAACAGATGGTCCATGTGCTCGCTATTGCCCGAGACTGCACTGTGGACGAGCCATGGAAGAGGCCAAATATGCTGGAGGTGGTGAAGGGCCTCAAGACGGCCGAAACAATAGAATGTGGACCTCTGGTTGTGACGGTCACTAAGGACATGTAATGTAATGCTGGTGGCATCAATACAGATGTATATATGGAACTGAGTGTTCAGCTAATGTTGTTCTTGTGTTGATATAATAATGTTAGGCTCCTTATAGCTGTAGCTGTAGCTGTACTGGTGACTGTAATGAGAGAAACTTATGCTGATGTAACCTTTTCATCTGGACCCAAGCAAGCACTTATGATATGGCAGGGATTTTTTTAAGCACATAAGATGCAGTGACTAGATACTTTGTAGCATTGCCCGTACTAGATTTAGCTCTTGTGATTTTGCATTCTACTACATTTCTACTTTGTTGTTCTGCTGCTTTGACTGAAAGTACTTGCATTCTACTACATTTCTACTTTGTTGTACTGCTGCTTGGCCTGATTACTCAGGTATTCTTGCTGCCTTAATGGTGTTATACTGCTTCCGTGTAGGAATTTATGTGCAATTGCAACGTGTTGACTACTGGTGACTAATGAGAGAAACTAATGTCACTCATGTTCAGGTGGATCCAAGTATTTTATCTGGCCCTCGTGTGGTAGGGAGTGTTTTACAAGCTCATCAGATCACTGTATTCATGTTTTCCCCCTTTTCCCTGTGTTAAGTATTGAAGAGAATTAGCAGTTGTATATTCATTTTTGTTTCTGTTAGATCTGACTCGGCTCATCTCTCACCGCTTCTTGTTCTATGCTTGGGTAATTCAGAGAATTGCTTGTGATATTTTTCTTTGGTATTTCTGATGATGATGCCACACACCCTGTGTGCTCACTAGAAGTTTTGCCCCATGTGCTGAAGCAATTCTAAGGTCCTGTTATTTTGAAGCAGTTCTAAGCTCATGTTATATTTGCTAGATTCAGGTATTGTTACTGGTGCAACTGCGGCACAAAGGCAGTGGGGGAGGAGATAAGAATGAAGAACTGAACACTAATGCATCAAATGGGCAGACTTGCAGGAACTCTTTATCTGAAAAAAAAAAGATACACTTGATGCAGCCTTGAGCATCTGACAGATATTATTGTAAGGCTTCAAATAGTGCTCGGATCTAGTAACAAAGTTGTAGTTAAGAGCTAAAATGTCCATGGTTCATGACTGCCGCATTGATTGCCTATGCACTAATGAGTGCAGCTAATCTATACAATACATATATAATCGGTGGTGCTTCAATAACCGTGCCAAGACTCAGATCACTGTACTTAGAATTGTAACTCGACATGGCCGTCCGATTCCATCGCTCTCCATCACAGCCGTCCATGTGCACACGTTCTCCAAAACAACGATGACCCTGCCCCATCCTCAAACCTTCTGCTCCCTCTCCCGAAGCTTCTAGCGGCCGCCCGGTCCCTCCTCCAAACCTCCACCGCCTGGCGCCGCCCTTCCTCAAACCTAGCCGCCGAGCTCCACGCCGCCGCCGTCGATTTCCGTCCTCGCCATGCCGCTAGCCCTGGCCGCATGGCGCACGCAAGCCCCGGCGCCGCGCTGTGCTCCCAACGCCGCCGCTGCTTCCGTCGTCCCCTTCGTCTCTCCCTCGCCCCGTCCTTAATCGCCTCCCGCACTGTCTCCCTGCGAGGTCGTCGTCGTTGCCTCCCATGCTACGTGCAGGTCTCCCGGCCGGCGCAAGGAACGGCGCCCACCCGCCCCACATGGCGCCGGATGGTAGCCCAACCCCGATCTGCCGTCCACGGCGAGGTACACTGTCATTTCCTCTCTCTCTCTCTTGCGCTTCAATCTATTAGCATATATGGGATGGTGGTGTGCCTTGGATTGCTTCTCCTTCATCCCTGAACACCGTGAGCACTCCCATCTGCTGTTTCCTTCACTCTTGGTCTTCCGTGCCCTGCAAGTGCTCGATGAAATGCTCAAAACGGCTCTGCTTGCTAATTTGTGTCAACCTCAGCGTTGAATTATGGTGTGTCAATTCGATATTCAGGCTGACTAATAGTGACAGAACACCCAGCTTGGATGCAGTCCTTCTTTTAACATGTTTTGCTTCAAAAAATTCAGGTTCTCTTATGTCTGATTATAGGTATGCCGAATACCATCGTAAAACTGCAGAGCCCATGGCCTACGGTCATCCAAAGTTTTGTGGTCATGGGTCACAGGATGAAGATTCTACCATTGCTATTCCCTATCTATGGTAAGTTTGAGTTACTGGCCTAATGTGATCAATTTGAAGATTTCTCTTAGGAATTGGCTTTGGGTAACTGATTCAAAATGTGATTATGTGTACCTTGCTCCAAAGTTTACGTAAACCTGGGTGTTCCCTTCATATTTATCTATGCTCATGTTTCTCGGTACATTTTTTTTTCTTCCAATAAGAGCATTCGGCTCCTTCTCTTTTGTGTGGTATGAGTTTTCTATCTTCTCTGAGACATGTCATATATTCCAAACATTAGCACTTTTCTTCTACAATTTGTGTGCTTGCTTACAGCAGCAGGCTACTACAATTCAAAATTGGGTCAATTCACTCAGCTTTGTGCAGCAAATTTTAATACAATGGCTAGGCAAATCCTGTGTACTTTTTCTTCTTCCAGTCCCCAGTTCATCGTTTACTTGGTATCTACCTAATCATTTGTTCTGTAATTTCAGGGTTCACAATGCTACGTGATCCACCATTGCTCAGACTATAACTTCTTGCGAACTGCATTTTTCATTTGTTTCTCATCTTGATGAAAGCATTAGCATGCCTGCCATATCGGCAGCTCTGGACAGCCTAGAACATTCACATTGTTTGCCCAGTACGATTTTCATTGGTTCATCAAGATGTTAAGGCGACTTAAGTATGTACATAATCTAACTTCTTGCGGACTGCATTTTTTATTTGTTTCTCATCTTCATCGAAACCAACATCGTTACATCCTGTTGTGCCCGTAATTATATATGAAGTCTAATATATCTGCATTTTTAATTTGTTTCTCATCTTCATCAAAACCAACATCGTTACATCCTGGTGTGCCCGTAATCATATATGAAGTCTAATATACCTAATGTGATGTCCTGTTCAATGATAAACAAACTTAGATGTTACAGCCCGGTAGCCCGCGCAACTGCACGGGGCGGGCACGGGGCTTCCTGCTAGTGTAATGTTGCTAGTGTAATGTTGTCATTCATATGTGAGGTAAGGATGAAAGCAGGACCAGGATACTTTTCCTGTTCACACGGACTGACAAGAACAGTTGAATGCTTTTCCTGACTGTTTCCATGGATCCCGTTTTAGCTCTAGAATTCCTGTAATTACATTAGCTCTCCTTTATAATTCATCTGGGTGCCTGTGTTTCATCGCTCGACCGAGGTGGGACTAACTGCGCGAAGTTGTGCTACTGTTACAGCCAACTGGTGTGTGCATATGTATGTAGATATGCACATAGTAATCCTCGGCCGCATTAGAGCAATTCCAAGGAAGAAAATAGAGTCCAACATCTATTGTATCCGACTTTCTTAATAAATAGCAAGTCATTCAAGAGTTCTAGCATACTATCTACATGTACCGCTTGCTATCTAGACTTGTTACAGTTTTCTATTTTAGAGGTTTAGCCGTCTATTTTTACTAGCTCTGTTGAAGTTGTTCTTAGCTATATTACACGTTGAACATCCTTAGATAAAAATGGACAGAAAAAGAAATCTTATCCTGAATCATCTTTTTTCTACATTTTTCTTGCATGTTTTTCATATTTGCGGGATCATATTTTTCGTGTTTTGGAATGAGAGAGAATGTTTGCCGCCCGTTTGTGTGGGGTCTCATTTTCAGCCGGGGTAAACCTGCATCTAATTCTGTTTTCAATCCGGCAGTCATGGTTCCGAAAAGAAAATTCCGGCAGTCATGAAACGCCATACTCTGCGCTGCGCAACTTGTACGTGTAGTATATTTTTTTTTAAAGACGCCGAACAATTCTGGCTTATATTAATAAGGAGAATAGAGAAATATATGCGCAAGCAACATAAACAACCTCCTAGGTTTGACAGACTGTCAAGCTGAGCATGGAGGTTTAAACAGACTACTTATATTTTAAAAACAACCGATGTGCATCTTCTAGCTGCACTATCATAGGACCTTCATCATGTCTGTCTCTAACTCCGCTGCAATTGCAGCAAGGGTTTTGCAAAGCTCAATATCGTCAAGCCTCGCTGCAGTCCGTAGTGCCTTGATCGCTTTCTTAAGAAGGTTCTGTCCAAAGCTGTCAATGTACTCTGTGCTGTTGCATCCGACGCCGACGACGTGCCATTGATAAAGTCCAGCTCACGCGTAAGCCTGAGCTGGGCACGCTGTGCCACCGGCGTGGAGGAAGGACGAGCGGCCTGGCGTAGGCTGGAGTGGGTGGGAGATATTGTCCTTCTAGCTCCTCTGGTCCTCGGCTTGCTGGCCTGCTTCTTAATAGCTGGAGGTGAGGCCGGTCTTGGAAGCGGCGGCTCCAGAGCCTTCCTGAACATCTTCTTGCAGAAGGCGGCGCAAGCACCGGCGTCCGGCGTCCTCTGTCTCCGTGCCTCATCAGCGTCCTCTACTCCCTGGTCCTCCTCTGGGGGTGTGGTCAAGTCGGACAGCTCCTCTGTCCCATGGACCATTTCCAGGGAAGCCTTCGCCGGGGAAGGAGCGACTGCCAGCGACGCTTCCACCTCAAGAGAGGCGACTGGTGCAGGAGGTAGGCACCCAGCCGCTGGAGCTCTTGTTGCCAGGACTAGCGAAGCAGCAAGCTCCTCCAACATGGGATCAACCCATGTTGGAGGCTCTTCCTCCGCGCAAAGCTCCGGGACCAGGGGATCTGGCACAGCGAAACGGTGTGTAGGTCGACGTTGTTAGTGGGGCTGATCGGCGTACTCCTGCGCCGCCTGCGTCGTCGTCGAACTCTGTCGGCACCAATCCACACACACCCCTCCGAACTAGGCGGACTGCCACGAGGACCGAGTTGAGATGCAGGTGGGTTGACGACGCGAGTTGCGCCACCACCCTTCACTGTCGATGTCACAGCTCGAGGTCGCTTGCACTCCCTGGCCAGATGGTGGAGGCCATGGCAGCCCAGGCAACGCTGTGGCAATCGGCAGGTCGCTACACGGTGTGAGTAGGAGAGGCAGTTGAAGCATCTGTCGCGAAGCGCCTCCGGAATCCTCTTGGCCGGCGGGAGTTGCTTCTAGCGAGGCTCAACCGCCGCGGCCACAGGATGCGTCTCCTGCCGTGCGAGGATCTCCCGCCACCCATCAGAGTTCGGGGCGGAGACCCGTCCACGACGACCAAGGCGATGGCGGGCATGAATACGATCATCCGGTGGTCGAGCAGGCAAGCCGTGCACCAGCTGGGGGCGCGGCCGGTTGCGCGTCCTCCGTCTTCTCCGAGGCTCACGTCGCCCATCGTCCTGCCGGCCATGGCCCAGATCCACTGCTGTAGCCGGCAACTGGATCCCTCGGGGCACCGAAGTCGACATCAGCGGGCGACGGGCGACCTCCAGGTAGGATAGGGGCCGCTCATCATCTGATGCATCGTCATCGTTGTCCACCCACCGGCACGCTTCGAGCGCCCCCTGAAGCCGGCTTGAAGAGGGCGCGTACGTAGAAAGGGTGGATGGCGTGCTCGGAGCGGGTGCAGACGGATTGACAAGGAAGGTGTCAGGTCCGGGGGCGCGCACTTCGTCGTCGTCGTCGTCGTCCTCGACGACATCCTCCACGAGGACCCCGAAGACGTCCGGCGCCAGCAGTGACGGGGAGGGATTGTCCCTGGCGTGCTACCCCAAGGACGGGCAGGGCGGCGACGGTGACCAAGCCCTGGCCACGACGCCCGGCGAGGGGCAGCCAGCTCCGGCCACCCGCGGCGGCCTCGACTGGGCGGCGGAGTTCCCGGCGCCAATGGCCGGCGAGCACAAGGATCTGGCGTTGAGGAGGTCGGCCGCGTTTGCAGGGACCGACGACGACGCGAGGGAGCTGGCGGCCGCTACAGGGCTTTGCGTCGGAGCGCCCCCGGCGGCCCCGACCGGCGATGTCACGGGCGGCATCGGCGAGGCAGCGCGAGACGTTGCGGCCGCCCCATCTCGGCCACCAGCAGGCTCGGATTCGGCCATGGCCGGGTCGGCCGGCGCACCATCGCCATCGGCCGCCGCCCCGGACAACCGCGACTCGGGCGCCGGTGGCGACCCCGCAGGGTTGGCCATGGCCACGGGACGTCGAGGACAGTGTGGAGGAGAGGGAGGGGGATGGGGAGGAGAGCGCGGGGGGAAGGGGGGGGGGCCGGGGGGGGCCCGCGGGGGCGGGGTGGCGGGCGGCGGGGGGGGGATGGGGGGGCGGGGGGGGGGGGACGGCCGTCAGGGCGCCCCCTAGGGTTTCACCCGAGCGGGCCGGCCCATTGAGCCATGTGTACGTGTAGTATATGAACTGAAGAAAAGTCAATCGAACAGGCGTCGACCTCGACAGCCTTTCAGGCCCAGCACGCGGCCTCCACACGTGCACGCAGCCACATGACACTAGGGTTGTTTAGATGCACCTTAAATTTTAAGTTTTTTCATTCTCTCTTCGTCACTTTAATTTTTAGACCCATGCATGAAGCAATAAATGTTGGAAAACATAACAAATTGTATAGTATAGTTGTAAAATCACAAGAAAAATCTTTTAAGCTTAGGTAGTCTATGATTAGATAATATTTATCAAATACAAATAAAAATACTACGGTACTAAAAAATAAAAAAACTTAGAATCTAAACGAGGCCCAGGTCAGGAGGGTTCTCGCGTCCTGTCAGACTGTCGCCCAGCCGCCTTGGCTTCCGGGCATTCGTGGGAACCGGTTGCCGCCCAGCCTCATGATCTCTCTGTTCAGGGATCGATCGAAACTCATGGCCTTGTCCAGGTGTTGAAGATTCAGACTTCAGAATGACTCTGCAATGAGTCTTTCCCGCAGCCTCGAATGGATGAATCTGCATACGCGTTCAGGGCAAGCTACAAGTACGCCAATATCGAGACCATCGGATCCATATTCCGCCTAGGTTGCTCTGCTGCTGCCTGCACTTCCGTAACTAACACATGAGGTCCAATCTTGAAATAGAAGACTTTTGTGTACTACACATGTATCAAATTGTATGTTATAAAACTATAATTATTACTGAATTGTCAAATGGTTTTTCCGAATCATATATGAAAAAACTTTGGCTGGCATACTCTAGAGTAAACTAGATCAGCCTTCAGAATATGCCTAACAATTACTTGTCCTTATGTTATGTTAGCACACTTACTAGCTGTGTATGTTGATGTGTTAATACGCATGACTTGCAAGTGAATATGCTCATGCACGTGTATTGTTGTGACTTTATACATGCTTATCTCTGACTTAATTTTTAGGCTTTCCATTCGTGCTTGTTTGTTTTCATATATCCGCATATCCTGATTCTATTTGCTTGACCGAAACAACTATAAGCACAAACAAACAACTATAACATTATTTACTTGTTTATTTATTTATTAACTTTGTAACTTCATACATTACCACTCAAGAAAGATACATAATACTAACATAGGAGTATTAACTTACCACACCATACAAGTTCAACAAGATCCTCGTGCATCACAACTCAGCGCGCAACGCTAGTAAAAAAAAAGCAAACTTCAGCTTTTTCTTATTTTATTTAAAGTGACCGAAGCAACTCCTGTCGATCCGGCCTGCCTGCTCTGTCTAGGCAAGAACCATCTTGAGCACATCCATGGCGGCCGCCCTAGCCGTGGCGGGGCGGCGGTAGGTGGTATCCTTCACCGGGTACGACGCGTCCATGGCGATGCCGCACTTCCCCATGGGCAAGAACACGTTGCGCCTCATGCGGATGTAGCCGGCCTCGCCCCAGTCAGCGCTCCACGAGTTCTTGACGATCCAGTAGTCCATGCCGTTCTCGCTGCCGTAGCCCACCACCGTGACGCCGTGGTCCAGGTTCGTCAAGCACGGCCCGTTGAAGACGCCCTGCATGCGATTGTTCGAGAAGACAGCAGTTCAGTTTCTCAGTTCATCACCAGAAGCCTAGCTCTCCTCCATCGATCTGATGATGTTGGAATGCCTTACCCAGGTGTAGTGCTGGAACGGACGTCCGCTTGCGTCGATGGCGACGCTGACGGGCTGGATCGCCACCGCCTCCTGCAGCGCCGTTTCGTTGTTGCTCGCCACCTCCATGAACCCATCTATGGCGGCAGCCTTTGCATCGTTCTCCTGCATCCAACAATTAATACAGTCTCTGTATTATTAGTACTTTTACTTTTGATAATGGCATCGACAGTACAGTACCGACCTTGCTGGCATCACAGGTGCCGTCAGTTCCGATGAAGGGGTAGTCGGCCTCGGTGTCGATGCCGCCGTTGTCGGTGACGTACTGGAAGGCGTTCTCCATCTGACCGCCGTTGCAGCCGCTGTCCACGGTGTCGCAGTCGATGATCTCCTGCTCTGACAGCGACACGAGGTTGCCTGTCACGATCGCGTTGATCCCCTCGATGGCCGCCACCGCTGAGAACGCCCAGCACCCACCTGCAACACATGCACGTTCCACGGCCGTCCGGCGCCGGCACACAGAGATCATAAGATAAATGCGAATTCTCGGCTCTCCTCGCCAGAGCATGGTGACGAATGAGTACGGACCGCATTGCTCTTGGTTCTTGACATCGGTGACCGCGCCAAGCTCTCGCCAGTCGATGGCGTCGGGGAGGTCGCCGGCGCCGCGGGGGCGGGGACGACTGTAGCGGGCGCCGCTGGTTCCGACCCTGCTGGCCGGGTTTGCGCCGCGGCGGCTGCGGAAGCCGAGGGCGCGACCGCGGTACTCCTCGAGGGTGAGGTCGGCGAAGGGGGTGAGGCCGAGGCGGAAGGTATGCAGCCCGGCGTCGGCCTCCGCATTGTGCGCGTCGATGTACCGGAGGTTGTCGCGGAACACCTCCAGACGCAGGCGGTCCTCGTCGCCGGCCATGTCGCAGTTGCTGCGCGGCCGGCCGTGCTTCGTCTTCCACGCCTCATACATATGCCGTACCTCCTCGTCGGTCCGCTCAGCCGGCGCCGGAACGGTGATGGTGTAGGAGTGGCGGGCCACAGCCGTGGCGGCCAATGCCAGTGCCACGGCAAGCGCAAGCAGCGTCATCGCCGGCATAGGGGAGCGTGTTGGACGCATGGCGAACGCTAAACTACGATTGAGCTCGGAGAGAGTTGGTGAGAAGACTATCTGTGAACTGCTGTTTGTGTGTGTCTCTTCGTGCAAACGAGCTATAGCTGCCATTTTATAGCCACGCGAGGTAACGAAGATCGAACGAACGAAGTGGGCCACCCGGGCCCACCATTTTCTTAGCCTCCACGACGACGCCTGTCCTAAACAGAGGGCTGCCGCCATGCACCACCTCGACGATGATGGCTTGTTAACTATAAAAGCAGCATGCAGCAGCCGTAACAGTGAATTACGGGATGCATATGCATGATGTCTTGATAATAAAATATATAAGTATATAAGCTAGACTGAATGGCATTAGCTAGATTGCATTTATGTCTTCTGTGGGATTATTATGTCATCGTCAAGCTATGAAGTTTTTTTTAAGATCACGTCCATCCCTAGACGTGTTTTTTATTAAGCAGAATAGAGTCCAAACCTAAGTGATACAAAAAGGTTCATGAGTAATCCAAGAATTACCAACGAAACCCTCAACACGAATACAAAAAGCAAGAAACCATAATCTGCAAGCTCATCCGAGTCACTAGGGCCATCAGCCACAGGACCACGGGTGAGGAGGACTTACTTGAAGACACACCGTCGGCAAAGCATCCGCCCAAGCAACAACCCCTCGGCGGAAAAGCATCCGCTGGAACAAACACAACTACAGCTACAACGATCACCAGCTAGACTACCTAGAAGAAGAGAGACATGAAGTACAAATAGGTGCAGTCAAACGACCATAGCAACCACGGAGCAGGGGCGACAGGCCGAACACAGGCTGAAGACAATCTCTGACTCCTAAGACAGGTGCAGGGAGCTCGAAGACGATGCCTTCAAGAAGGATGTGGCACCAAACAGCGTCACCGTCGTCCGCCCGACCATCATCGGGCTGAGCTTTCGCCCGCAGCTCCCTTTGACCAAGTCAAGCAAAGCAACGCAGACAGCGGCATCGACACCACCACGGTGTCATTGACTTACCGTCGGAGCAGCCGCCCACACCACCATGATACGAGACGACGCACGCAGCGGGAGCCACGCGCCCCAAAGCAGTCCCTTCAAGCCGCCAGAGCCAAACGCCCAATGCGCTGCAGCAGGGCAGCCGGCAACCGGCCAGAGAGGGGGGCCAGGCCGCCGCCGACCGGCTCAGCACAGCGACGCCGGGGCCGATCTGTGCACACAGCCACCCGCGAGGAGGGAGCCGCGTCACACCATGCACCACCGCCGTCTCCATTGGCGCTGCCGCGCTCCGGGAGGGGCGCACTGCGCCGTCGTCGATAGCCGCCCGGTCCCCAGATCCGGCCCACAGGAGACCGGATACGGTGGCTGGCAGGCCGCACAACCGCCGACGGCGCCGGAGGGGAGGAACGCCGGGGTGGCCGCCATGGATGCCGACCTGCCCTGATGAGCGCCTGACGCGAAGGAGCTGGGGGGGGAGGGAGGATGACCCCCACCGCCGGATCCGGCCCACAGGGGCACGGCTCTGACCGGCCGGCCGCCCCAAAGGTCAATGGCGGCGTTGGTCGACATGGTCGGAGGAAGAGGAGGAGGGGGGAAGGGGAGGGGAGGGAGAGAGAGAGAAAGAGAGGAAGGGAGAGGGGCGCTATGGCGGAGGCCGCCGCCATCGCATGGAGGGGCGGCGGCGGCGGCCGGTGGGCGCGCCGGCGATGACGGTGTCGGGGTCGGGCGAGTCACCCCCCGAGTCGCCCGTAAGGAGAGCGATGCGGAGAGCGCAAGCGAGGGGAGAGCTCTATCAAGATTTCCAACGGAGGAAAATACGTCAGGTCATGTAAAGACTTTTACAAAAGGTAATTTTGACGTGGGTGTTGTAAAAAAAACACACAATCTAGAGAGAGTATATTAGATTGCGACCCATGTGTCTAGAAAGAAAAAGTTATTGACCACCCTTACCAACTGTTTGTGACCCTGATACAATCAACTCCTCTAGGTACCATTTCTCAAGAATAAACCAAGTTTGGAGCATCATCAGGTAACAAAGAGTAGAACCTGCAAAAAGGAAGAATACCTTCTTTAAAATGCTAAATCATTTTTGGTTAACCGAAGTGCCCAACACATACACATGGCGGGGATCCGCTAACAGGATTATCGGTTTTAATTCTTTACTAAAGTCTCCTAACGAATGGCCAAATATATATGTTGACATGTCACGAGGTTTGTGTAGATCCAAAGCCGGCTGAATTACATGCCATGCGTACATGGAACAAGCGAAACACGGCAGTGAAAAAAGTGTCTAATTATCTCCATCTTAATTCTTAACCACAAAGCAACAGCAAGTACTACTTTGATATTTTCGCTTAGCAAGATTGTCTTTTGTAAGGGCTACTCAACAAGATTGTTTTCTGAGTTAAGAAAATTTGACTTCGGATTATCGTCTAATAAAAATACGGCAAAGCTTTTGCCACCCTTTCGAAGAAAATTTGACTTCGGATGAAACTAAAATAACTTATGCCTTGAAATGGAGAGTGTAAAGTCTTATAAGATTTGAGCAGTCAAAATCTCGAACAATCCTCGCACAATCGTCCAAGTTGCAAGCCAGTATCAATATCAACTAACAAATGTGGCCCACCGTCAGTGACTCAAGTGGACCAATATGATATGCCACTCGGATCCATTTTCAGTGATGAGTCTACATAAACAAATACAGTAGGTGATACTTCATAGATATATGATTACCCCATTCTCGAGACCACTGCAAGCAGGTGGTTTAGGGAGCTTGATTCAGATTATCCCCTGTTCGGCGTAAGTCCCATTGTTTGAATCTCTAGCACTCCCTGTCTGGACTGCAATCACCAGAGTGAATAGAAAAGGTGTATATCGCCATCAAACATGCTTATCCAGTTATCCTACGATGTATAGGGCCGGTAAAGGCCTCTAATGAGTAAGAGTAATGATGCATGCTTAATCGCAAAAAAAAAAAAAAAAGCAGAGTAATGATGCGTGCTTTGGTATTCGGATTCCGACGATCCCTTGAGTCCTTGACATGGCCGCCGAGGGATTTACTACTGCAGCCACTCGTTTAGTGATCGCTAAAGGCACCCTATTTAGTATTTACCCCCAAGTTGAGCATCCTTCCACTAATGCCAAACGTGATCCTGATGGGCACCGTGTGCTATGTGCACTTCCACCACCACTCGATTCGTGCAGCTGCCTCCGCGTCCTATACCTTGTGCGCCGGCAGGACGCCCGGACGGACGGTGAGAGAGACCGCTTGTACTTGCGGCGGCGGGCTCCGGCCGTGGAGCGCGTCCCGCGGCGACGTAAGCTTTGGTGGGCAGCGCCTTTCTACGAGCTCTATCTTCATTTGTTTCCTTTTTGCGCAACAACA
Organism: Bothriochloa decipiens; assembly: GCA_023333625.1. Taxonomy (NCBI): domain Eukaryota; kingdom Viridiplantae; phylum Streptophyta; class Magnoliopsida; order Poales; family Poaceae; genus Bothriochloa; species Bothriochloa decipiens. Next base: position 28,207 of record JALGXP010000183.1, on the reverse strand, counting down.
GCTCTCTCTGCATATGCAGAAACGTGCGGTAATTAACATCTTGTCGACTGATGATTCATGGATAAGAGACGACGACAAAGGAAGGCCACGAGGGGCCATCAATGGCGGCCGCTCCGGGCAGAGAAACAGGGTGCTTTTGCTTGCCCATCTGACCCTGTCTCACATCTGGGCACGCAGCTCTTGACGTTTTGCGTCGTGCATGGCCTGGACTCGCCGATATATTCCACGGAAAATTAAATCGGATGTTTCACGCCGCCAGCACGTGGTGATTGTGTGATATTTTTTTTTTTATATTTCTTAAACATGTTCACACGTTGCGACGAAACGTATAATTTGATACGCGGTCACATAATAACTTGTGACTCATAGATTTATACAATGGTCGTGTCATCAGCTATTCCAATATATCTTAGTTTTTGACAAGGAACATATGAACAAAGATCGTATGTCTAGGTCAGAAAGAAAAGTGTGCAGAGCATTATTTAAAGTAAAATATGATGAACTGAGGATTTCACTAGCAGCTAGTGTGACATGTAAGTGAATAATTCGCTTTTTCGCATGTAAGCACTCTCGAGAGCTCCTGTGCCCAAGACTTGTTTCCGTGGTGCTGGCCTCTCCACTTCTTTTTCTATATCGAAACAACATAACTCGATAAAGTGTGAAATAAGCATAGTGACTCGGTTAAGTTTTTCACGGTGGAACTTATTCACGCATGTTAAATCTTCGACATGACATTCGAGATTTGTCGGCTTAGTCCTTCGAAGATGTTTATATGGATAGGGTTTGTGTACGTGTGTTCACAGGGTGAGTGAACGTGCGTGCGATGGACGTCTACATTGTACTGTTGTACTAACGTAATTCTCAAGAAAAAATTGCTTGATTCATTCTAGAAAGGAACTTGTTGCTAGGTTTACTTTCTTCATACTAAGAAAATGACCAAGTTGCATCTAGTAAATGATGAAGTGAACTGTGAACATTATGCTACTGCCAAAAACTAAGCAGGCTAAGCTCCTAGAAAAGTTTATACCAATAAAGCCTAACCATAGCCTCATGAAAATAACCAAAAAGTACTCTTTTTTTTTTTGCTTGGACACTACTTCACAACAAAACTTTGACAATTGATAATCTTAAAAAAATATTAGCTTAACAACCAAATATGTGTGGACTATGTAACCAACACTCAAGAAAAGGCCCGACGCCTCTACAAGAACTATCCATATGCAATACAAGGTTTGGAACAAAAGTGGTCAGATGGGAGATTTTATCAAATCTTCTAAACAACATTTTCATAGTGGTTCAATTTATAAATGGTGGCAGCGGGTGAGAGCTAAATTTGACAAGAGCCAAAAGGAAACATATTGATGAGATTGTTATCTATTGTTGGTGGAATTTATGCACTGAAATAAATTGGAGGACCTTTCAGAATTTGACAAAGAAACCGGAGGCGGATGTGGGCTTCACCGGAGGATGGAGGACATTAATGATAAGGAAATGAACGGCCTTTCCTTGCAACCGAGTATCCATCTGTCAGGGACAAAACAAATGGAACATGTATCCATTGTATTTTTCTAAATAGCACATTATTATATTTTTACTATATCAGTCTAGTGATTACTGATCCCTGCATCTACAATCTACAAGATATTTAAAAGAGTATTGTTACTCACAATCTACATCTCAATCTTAGAGTTAGCACGAGCACTGTACTAGTGATAAAAGAAGTTGTTACTCACGATGGTTGGTGTGTTTCTAGATGTCATGGTATTTGAGTTGTCCACAGCCCCTCTCTTTTCTGTTTGTTTTTTCTTGTGGCGATCAGGCAGGCCCCTTTAAATTCTTTTTCTCCTAGAGTTTTTTTTCCTAGTGTTTACTCAAGGTGAATTTGGAAAATTGGCTAGACTGGCACAACTAAAAAGACTAGCTATAACGTTTAGCTGGCTTTAGCTATTTCAACCCAGCTAAAGCTAACTAAAATTTAACTAACTCTATTAGCTAGAGCATCCCTAAACACCCAAAGTTTACATGAAAAACTTTTAGTTAGCTAAGGTTTTACGTTAAAATTTTAGCTAACTAAACTTTTATTGGGTGCATCCAAACAGGGTTGGCCTAATAGTCATTTCTCTTTTATCATACTCTACCTCCTAATATATTTGCAGCAAACCTCTTACTGCCCTTTCGAAAGAAAAGATCGATAAAACCATGCAAAACGAAATTAGACCCATGGTTACTAAAGACATAATTTTGATATTACAATAAGTTATTATCTTTTTTTGATGGCATACAACAAGTTATTTACTTATTATAACATCATTACTTTATTACGAGGGCTAACTTATTTCCGGTGGTACATATGTAAAGTTAAACTCGACCATGCATCGTGCACCACACAACTCAACTCACAGTCGCAACACTATATAGTGGAAACGAGTAATTTCAGTTCAGTCGGCTGCATGCCAGCCTAAGGCCTAAGAAGGAACCATCTTGAGAACATCCATGGCCGCCCTTGCCGTGGCGGGGCGGTAGGTGGTATCCTTCACCGGGTAGGACGCGTCCATGGCGATGCCGCACTTGCCCGTGGCCTTGGCGACGTTGCGCCTGATGCGGATGTAGCCGGCCTCGCCCCAGTCAGCGCTCCACGAGTTCTTCACGATCCAGTAGTCCTTGCCGTTCTCGCTGCCGTAGCCCACCACCGTCACGCCATGGTCAAGAACTGTGCCGCAAGGCCCGTTGAAGACGCCCTGCATACGATTGGGGAAACAACACCTCAATCTTATTCAGATGATCTGATCCTGGCACAAGTTCGTCGCCGGCGATGCTTACCGTGGTGTAGTGTTGGAATTTACGCCCGCTTGCGTCGACTGCGACACTCACAGGCTGGTTCGCCACCGCCTCCTGCAGCGCTGTCTCGTTCTGGGTCGCCACATTCTCGAAGCCGTCGATGGTCACCACCCTTTCATTCACCTGCAATTGAATAATGTAACCGGATCTCCATTACAAGCGTCGAAGCTCCACGGGCGCCAGAACGAAGGTGTAGGAGTGGCGGGCTGCGACGGCGGCGGCTAGCGTCAGTGCGACGGCGAGCGCCAGCAGCGCCGTGGCGGGCACAGGGGAGCGTGGTGGGCGCATGGCGATCCTGCTTCGAGTTGGTGTTGAGCTCAGCGAGAGATTGGTAGAAGAGAGTATGGTGCAATGCAGTGCGGTGTGGCCTAGGCTGTGGAACGAGGCATCAATTTATAGCCATGCAGGCAAGTACTTGGCCCACCACCAACACTACTTCAGAAACTTCTTTGCCCCTCTGAGAGTTGAAGACTTTGTCTTAAACCGAGTGCTGCCGCCATGCAGAGCAGATGTTTGATTGTGCTCTATCTAGTCTAGTCTAGAGAAACTGATAAAGTACGTACGATGATGGCTTTGTTATGAAACGGCTGCACGAGTGCAGTCAGTGCAGCGTGCATTGCATTATGGAATGCATGGCTTGTGATAAAATAGAACTATTCCTCGTGGGAAAAAGGACCCTGTACGTTTACACTGCAATCAGCGGTGGAAACATAAAAAACTACACCACAATGTGTCCAGTCTCCAGCGACAAGATAAAAAAGGAAAAAAAAAAAACTGCATGACTTTACACTGCAGTGCAGCGAATCGAGTGTTTGTTGTATAATCTTAGAGTTTAGAAAAACGGATAGCTAGGCCTGAGGCCTCCAGCATATGATGGGTGATCGGATTAGAGCACGCACGCATGCAGCCGGTCGTTTTTTTGTGAAGGCACCCACCGCACGATGGAGTCTGAGTGGCACCCCCAAGTTGAGCTTGCTTTGCGACCTTTTAATCGCAGCAGGGCGTGGATGCTTTCGTCCCGAACCGTGGGCGCCGGACGCTGGAACCGTGCACTGCAGCTTCAGGCAGTCACGCCGCCACGCCCACGGCAGTGCGCGGCAAAAAACCGGAGGAGCAGTCCGGTGTCACTTTGGCCAACGCCTCTAACGAGACCGTCAGGCCTTAGAGCTTCCCTCAACTTCTTTAATGCACAACGTGCAAGGCGTGCTTGAAGACAGAATATTGAGGGGATAACCTCTACATTGACATGATCTCAGGTTAACTTACTAAATACTTCATGCTGCTTCTCAATGTAAGACCTTTCTCAAATGGTAATTGCATTTGACCAGTGTAAAGTCAAACTTTATATTTGACCAGCAATTAATCAAATTGTATGAAAGTTTAGAGTATAAAACCCGCATCGATCAATAGATTTGTGTTAAATGCGCCTATATAGGACTACACTGATTTTTGAGACGCCCACTCTATATTATAAGAAAATTTTAATCTATTTTGTACACCTTCTCTTGGTCTAATACGGTTCCCATTTTTTAGGGGAGGGAGTATTACTTACAGGCCCTTATCACTAAACACACCAATCAAAATTACCGAATCATGACATGATAGTTATCTTGCTATGCCCATACGTACCATGTGGTAAGTACGAATATGTGCTCACATTAATGCAACAAAAAAAAATCGGATATTACATGTAACTACAAATCTAACTCTATCAACCTTAACTATTGGATATTACATTTAATTACAAATTTAACCCTATGATTATTGGATATTATATTTAATTACAAATCCAACCCTATCACGTTTGCACTATAATAGCTAAAATTGTTAGCAAAATTATTAGTAAAAAAATAAAGTGTGAATCTTGATATGTGTGGTCAACTTATAAGATGGTCGGGAGGAGTAAGTTTTATTTATTTGTTTGCGTATTTTTCTTCTGCCAAAACTAACAAATGGCTTTACATTGACGAATACCGCCAAAATTTTCTTGTGTGTAAAATTTTATTTCAGCCCCCATTTGGTATGGCTTTTCTATTGGCTTCAGGAGCCATCGTGTGCCAAACAGGGTAAAACAAAATGGCTTTATCAAGAAGCCCTTTAAATTGTGTTTGCACACAGGTTTGACGAACGATGGAGCCAAAACTAGTGGATTCACGTGGCTTCATCTTCTGCTACTAGGCTTTGTATGAGGTTATGTGAGAGCATGTTTTTAAGAGCTCTTCATGGAGCTGAAGCTAAATAAAAGAAAAAAAAACATCACTATTGAAGTGAAGCCGTTCTGAACGGGCTCTTATGGAAGTTGCTATATTCTAATTATTTGAGTTTTCATGCAACAATCTTATACAACTAATTAGTAGTACAATTAAAAGGACAGCTTAGAAGAGGCAATTCACAAATTTTTCTATTGCTAAAAAACAACAAATTATATGCTATCTGAACAACAACAAAAAAACAACAAACACTTAAAATATAGGAGAAGTGATACTTTATTCATAGTTTATTTTCCGTGGTACATAAATAAACAAATAAAGTTCAATATGAGACCATTTGCACCACAACTCACAACAACAAACGTGTAAACAAACACACTCTTACTGTCTTACACCACAGCAAGGGGGCACAAATCGGTGGTCAGCAGCCTGCCTAAGCACGAGCCATCTTGATCGCCGGCTCATTAGCCATCGGGTTGGGGCCATTCTTCACCGGATACGAGGCATCCATGGCGATGCCGCACTTGCCCATGGGCAAAAGCACGTTGCGCGCCATGCGGATGTAGCCGCCCTCCCCCCACCCTGGGCCCCATGAGTTCTTCACGATCCAGAAGTCCTCACCGTTCTCGCTGCCGTAGCCTACCGCCGTCACGCCGTGGTCCAGCTTCAACCCACAGATCCCGCTTAAGATGCCCTGTACGCAGCCCACACGAGAAAGATTGGGAAGAACAGAGAGTTCAGAACAAAGAACAGCTTCATTCTCTGCCTTCACCCCGACAAATGCTTACCGAGCTGTAGAGCTGGAATGCAAGGCCGCCAGCATCAATGGCGACGCTAACAGGCTGGCTCGCCACCGCCTTCTGCAGCGCCTTCTCGTTGTTGGCCGGCACGTTCTCGTATGAATCTACGGACACAACTACGGACACAACCTTTCTGTTTTCCTGCATTGGATAAAATGTAAACCTCCATCACCAGTTCACCACCAACACCAACGCCAATGATCAATGGATGCAGATTGCGGAGATTTATTAGGAGATCAGTGCTGACCCGGATGGCGTCGCAAGCCATGTCAGTTCCGACGAAGGGATAGTGGGCATCGGTGTCAATGCCGACATTGTCGATGACGAACTGAACGCGTTGTCCATCTGCCCGCCGTTGCAGCCGTTGTCCTGGGTGTCGCAGTCTATCAGCTCCTGCTCTGACAGCGACACGAGGTCGCTCGTCACGATCTTGTTGATTCCTTCCATGGCTGCCACCGCCGAGAACGCCCATCACCCACCTGCATCGACGTCCCACGGCCGTCGCCGGTCCAGAGATCATCAGTAACGATCATGCTACGAACCATGGTGCTGTGTGTACGACTACGACAAACCGCATTTCTGTTGTTTCTTGACTCCGGTGACGGCACCCTGCATGCGCCAGTCGACGGCATCGGGGAGGTCGTCATCGTCGCTGGGCAGGTAGCGGTTGCTCGCGACCCGGGGCCTACTAGTGGAGTTGCGGAAGCCGAGGGCACGGGCGGCGAGGCGGAAGGTGTGCAGCCCGGCGTCCGCCTCGGCGTTGTGAGCGTCGATGTACCGCAGGTTGTCGCGGAACACCTCCAGCCGCAGCCGGTCGGAGTTGACGTCCTCGCAGGGCGGCCGGCCGTGCCCGTGCTCCGACTTCCACGCCTCGTAGAGCCGACGCACCTCCTCGTCCGCCCGCTCCAGCGGCGCCGCCGCGGTGACCACGGTCGCGGCGGCTAGTGCCACCGTCAGCGCGAGCAGCGCCGCGGCGGGTGCAGCCCAGCGTGCTGGACTCATGGCGAGTTGCGACCCCTGACCAATTAGCTCGTGAAATGACGGCGACGAAGAGTGTCTCTGATGAATTGCAATTGCTGGTGTGTCTGTTAGCGTGCAGTGGCTGGTCCATTTATGCTACTCTGAAAAGCTTGATTCTTCGTGTTGACCTGTCTCAAACAAAGGGCTGCCTGCTGCCATGGCAGGGGTGCTGATTTTGATTCAGCTCTGCCTCTGCGTGCCAAGATTACTACAACGATGCTTGTTTTTGTGACATGGTTTCTGATTTAGTATCAAATGGCAGGAATGTAAGGATGTTAAATTAGAAAGCTATATCGTCGCTGAACAAAGCAAGAAGATGCATGTCTTACTCCCAGCAGCTTCTACGTTCAAATATGCACTTATTACAAGTGTGGTAATGTAGGATGATCCACACTTGTTTTTGATCCATGGAAGAATAATACATGGCGTATATAGTGGACAGGGCGGCTCCAAGACAATGCGTGCTTGGATTTGGACGTTCCCTCGGCAAGACTACGGCCGGTGCGTAGGATTAGAGCATGCTGCGGATCGTTTAGCAAACATACTCCCTTCTTGTTCCTAAAGAATATCGTTTGACATTGACACGGTTTTTAAAAAATAACTTTGACTGCTATTTTTTGCTGTAAAATATAGTCAATATATACTTTAACAAAAATACATTTCAAGGTTAATCTACTTGCACCACTTTCATATTTTTAAACTCAACCAAAAATAATTTATTTGTGGTCAAAGTTTAAAATGTTTGACTTAAGACAACCCAAAACAACATTCTTTAGGAACATTGATGAGTAGTGATCCTGTCATTTTACTTTACTCCAAGTTGAACCAGTAATGACCCCTAAAATGTGTTGTCACACTTACATATGTGTATGCCACGTGCAAGCAGAAAAGGCCTTGGCTATATTTTTATTGGGCCGGGTCGAAAAAAGCCTGGCCTTTTTTTTGGATAAAAGAAAATCAGGCCTAATAACATAAGGACCAACTTTTTGCGAACGAGGGATCACCCCCTAGTTTTCATTAAAGAAACTGAGCACTGAGGACCCGATTTAGAAAACCGGATGACCCTATTTTCCCAAATATCCCAAGGAGCATCGAATTATTTGATCGCGAACATCTTGCTTTGTGAACTCTTATTCTATAATAATCCCTAATATATTATCACATGATATAAGAGTCAGCGCCTACTCTTCTATATGTTGTCCCTTTTCCTGTTTCCATTGTGCCGAATGGGACATCATGTCTTCCCCCGCTAGGGCTTATATCGCCAGTTCTTATATCGGAAATCTACTAGTGTTTTCAACTGTCACCTTCATTATAATAAATTTTCTTTGATCTTTTATTGTGTGTCACATCCACCAAATTGTTGACTCACCTACAACTTTTGATTCACCATCTTTCTTTTGACCTCATAACACTTCCACCCTGATAATGACACGACATGACCAATCGTTATGCCCTTTGTACCCATCTAAGTTCTCATATAACTATAGCTATCATGGAAAATCATCATTACTAGCAAGAATCCACATCAATGAGTTGTGACATGCACCACCTAGAACCCATACACAAACGGTCACATTAGATGATAACTCCACTCGTTGAAGGACCAGATGGCCCAAGAGAGGGTTGGAATTAGGCAAATAAAGGCTCAAATTAAAGCTAAGACCTCTAAATAATGATGCGCATTTTGCTACTCACTCACATCAGTAGCTTCTTAATCTTCAATCCAAACAAATGGTCAAAATGCTCTCCTATGGAAAGTCAACTCTCAAGATGCATCTATCCAATACAAGGATTAAGAGCTCAAAATGAGCATGCATGGAACACAAATATATGTACATGTCCAGAAATGAGAGCCATCAAACATATATAGTTGACACAACGATATGGAAAAACTTCTCAAGATGAGAAATAAAAACCACAGGAACAATTGGTGTACTCCAAGCTCCCACTATAGTAAACAATGGGTACAAGGAGTATTCTCTAGAGAGTATCTAGAGGATTACAACAAGAACACATTTATGAGATTGAAAAGTTGGTATCAACTACAACCATAAACATCTTACAAGAAGATGACAAACAAGCAAACATAGAAGTCATAAATTGTGCCCCCTTAGTAATTAGTTCGTACCTGATACACTATAGTTCCACTAATGAATTTTGGTAGACATGTAGATTGAGTCCCATAACCACCGACCAAGTTTCAGCTCAATTAGACATAGTTTCACCACCTAAATCAATCATCTACTGAAAGAAACTACTGTACTCGAGCCAATAAAAACTTGATGCTTTGCTCAATGAGCCCTCGAACAAATTGAATTGATTGAAGTACTTTAAATGTATAACAAGCTTACCAAGTTTGGCGCCTATTATCTTTCAAAAAAAAATTTGGTGCTAATTCTCATGTTTAAACCTCTAATCACAAGCTTGAAGTTGATTGGGTTTAGAGCTACTAAATTTGGACAATATTTGATTCTCTCTCTCTCTCCTCATGTTGTGTTGTGTGTTCCCGTGTTCCTCGCTCTCTTTCTCTCTCTCAATTACTCTGGCTAGGGTTTTATCTTCTCTCTTTTCCTTCAAGGAGTGATCTCCATTGTCGATTCCAACCAAAATGAAAAACTCATAAGAGTTGGGCTTGTGAGCTACAATGGGCTGCTTCTTTGCTTTGTTGGCTCCAAATTGTCCTCCATTTGGAGCAACAACCCAAAGAAAACATCGAATTATTTCATCGAGCCATCGATCAAGTGTGAACAACTCATGCTCATGTAACACAAACTAACAACTTGCTTACACTGTGAGGAACACTCCCAAAATTTCCCATAGAAAAGTTCATTTTGTTACATGATAATCGATCAACTTTATTCATAACTTATTTGTCATGGTACAAATAAATAAATAAATAAATAAAATCCAATAATGAGACCATTTGCATCAGAACGAACTCAGTACAACAAACGCTTAAACACTAAACGAACACACTTATTAGACACCACAGCAAGGGCAAGCAGTGAGCAGCCTACCTAAAGTTATAACCACCTTGAAATTTTGTTGATCCATGCTTTAGCTAGCCGTCGGCGATCAGCGGCCGTTCTTGACAGGGTAGGACGCGTACATGGCGATGCCGCACTTGCCCATGGGCAAAAGCACATTACGCTTCATGCGGATGTAGCCAGCCTCACCCCAATCGACGCCCCACGAGTTCTTCACGATCCAGAAGTCCTCACCGTCCTCGCTGCCGTAGCCCACCGCCGTCACGCCGTGGTCCAGGTTGTACCCGCATGGCCCGTTGAAGATGCCCTGCATGCTTGTACACAAGATTATATTGACCGATCGAGAAGAAAGTTCAGAACAAAGAACAGGTAGTAGTAGCTCCTGCTCCAGCCTCTAGGATTTTGTGCTCCAATTCACCGAAAAATGCTGCTTACCGAGCTGTAGTGTTGGAACGCAGGACCGTTAGCATCAATGGCGACACTGACCGGCTGGTTTGCCACCGCCTTCTGCAGCGCCTTCTCATCGTTGGTTGGCACATTCTCGTATGAATCTATGGACACAACCTTTCTCTTCTCCTGCATTGGATATGCAAATGCAAAACTTCCATCACTACTAATGCACTGCAGAGGCTTATGATGAGACTTGTGAGATGATCTAGCACCGAACTACTGACCCGGATGGCATCACAAGTCCCATTGGTTCCGATGAAGGGATAGTCGGCCTCGGAATCAATGCCGCCGTTGTCGATCACGAACTGGAAAGCCTTCTGCATCTCTCCGCCATTGCAGCCGTAGTCCTCACTGTCGCAGTCAATCAGCTCTTGCTCCGACAGCGATATGAGGTTGTTGGTCACGATCTTGTTGATCCCCTCCATGGCTGCCACCGCCGAAAACGCCCAGCACCCACCTGCATCGTCATATCCCACAGAGATCGTCATCAGTGTGCCAATCCTTATACTATCCCGGCGAAGTAATTGACAAGTATGGTGATGAGTACGAACCGCAGTTGAGTTGGTTCTTGACACCGGTGACGGCACCCTGCTGGCGCCAGTCGACGGCGTCGGGAAGGTCATCGCCGGCGCGGGGCAGGTACCGGTCGCTGGTGACTCTTGGCAGGGTGGAGTTGAGGAAGCCGAAGGCGCGGGCTCGGAACTCCTCCAGGGTGAGGTCGGTGAAGGGGGTGAGGCCGAGGCGAAAGGTGTGCAGCCCTGCGTCCGCCTCCGCGTTGTGGCGGTCGATGTACCGCAGGTTGTCATGAAACACCTTCAGCCGCTGCCCGTCGGCAACGGAGATGCCGTCGCGCGGCCGCCCGTGCTCCGACTTCCACGCCTCGTAGAGCCGCCGCACCTCCTCGTTCGCCCGCTCCAGCGGCGCCGCCGAGGGCAAGTCGCGCGCCGCGACGACGGTCGTCGCGGCGGCCAGTGCCACCGTGAGCGCGAGCACCAGCGCCGTGGCAGCAGCCGGGGAGCATGGTTGACGACTCATGGCGATCACCTGCGCTGATTTGGATTATTGGCCACGCCTCAAGCCCTCAAACTCGACCGATCGGCGCAGCAAGAGATCGATGCCAAGAAGCGGAAGCAGAAGGCGATCGACGACGACCACGAAGAGTATCTCTCAATTGCTGGGGTGTCTGGCCATGCATTGGCTCATCGTCAAACTTATAGACACCGGAGGCGATGCCGTGGCGTGAGCACCTCCGGACCCGGCCACGGCCAACCCCACTACTATAGGCCACTTAATCTCAAAAACTCGTGCCTGTCTCGGTTCTCATTCTCAAACAGAGGGCCGTCACCATGTTAATAACGTGTTGGTTTTGATTAAGCTATCTGGATCTGTCTGTCAAGAAAGAACGACGACGATCGAGATGCATCCTCGTTATGACACGGTTTCTGATTTCAAATGCCGGAATAATCCACCTCAACATAAGGGAATAGGGAAATAGGGAAGAGTTGAACAAACGTCTTTGTTCGCAGCCGTATAATATAGTACTTTTTCCAGACGCAGACAAGCACACCTTCTACATTTTGTCTTCTCTACCGGTATTTTAAATATCTCGGTGGACACCGATAAAGGGCATATGAATTTCTCGGCGATAGAAATAAAACTACAGAAGAAATTTAGACAAAAAATTGACTCGTTCAGCGAAGCACATTGATCATTTCTAAATAATCTAACATAGAAAATTAAATAGAACATATTATCAATTACTTATTCAATGAGGAGGGCAGTGACATGGCTGGCACGTGCAGAGTGTGTACGTTGTGGCGGTGGCAACTTGAATTAGAAGAGAAGGGAAAAGAAAAATGAAATGAACGGTTAGAGTACTCGGTAGGCTTGGCGTCTATCTGGATCCGCTGGTAAAACTTTAAAAATATATAAAAATTTCAGACGATAAAGGAAAAAGTTTAGACCCATCCGGTAAACGGGATATCTCAGAAATTTCAGTTTCTACTCGCCGATCGAGCAGCTCCGAAGAACTAAGTTGAATCGGCAAATCTCGAGATGGACAAAGTCACCACAGGATGTCTCGATGTCGATGAGCCTATCACTAAAAAAAATAGAGTCATTAAATTAATCCTAAAATAAACTTTAGAAAATATGAGCACCTGAGTAGGTTTGGGAGCCGGGAGGATCATTTGAGATTTTTTTATAAATATACTTTCTCTATTCCAAATTATAAGTTATTTTAATTTTTTGATACATTCATTTTGTTATGTATCTAGATATAACAATATGCGAGTAAAAAATCAAAACAATTTATTATTTCGAATGGAGGGAGTATTATAATAGAGAGGTTGAGTGAATTAGATTATCCCAATCATCAGTCCGTTATTAGTGCCAATTCAATCATGTTTGAGACTCCAATCTCACAAACTGAAGGTGATTTATTTAGAGCCACTAAATCTCAATAGATTTACTTCTACTTCTTAACTTACTCTGTTCTCATGTTGTGTTGTGATCTCTCTCTCTCTCTCTCCCCCCCCCCCCCTCCCCCCCACACACACACATAAACAAACATAACAATAGCATCAGATGAGGCAAAGAGGAGGCTAGGGTTTCTTTTCTCTTCTTTCTTCCAAGGAGTGATCTCCATCGTCGATTCTAATAGCAATCAACGGCTCATAAGAGTTGGGATTGTGAGCTACAACGGGCTTGTGTTTGCTAGGGTGCAAAAGTGATCTTCCATATGTAGAGGGACAGCCCAACATATATAAATCTATCTATGTCACAGAGAAGTTATCAGGTGCAAACAACTTCTACCCAAATATGTATGTATTATGTAAAAAGACTAGCAAATGGTCTGCATTGCGATGAACACCCCAAATAATTTCATGCAGAACAGTTTATTTCGTTACAAACTAAATTTATTCATCACTTATTTTTCATGATACAAATAATAAATAAATAAAATCTAATAATGGGACCATTTGCAATAGAACACTCAATACAACAAACGCTTAAATAAATTATAAGTAACTTTGATAATTTTTGATACATCAATTTTGTTTTGTATATAAATATAACAATATGTCTAAATACATAGTAAAATAGATGAATAAAAAATTTAAAATAACTCATCAGTTTGGAACGAAGAGAGTACGTATTGTAATAGAGAGATCGAGTGAATCAGAATATCACAAACGTCACTCTATTGTTTGTTGACAATTCAATCATGTTTGAGACTCCAAACTCACAAACTTAAGATGATTTATTTAGAGCCACTAAATCAAATAGATTTACTTCTTCTTTAACTTACTCTCTTCTCATGTTGTGTTGTGTGTTCTTTGTGTTTGCTCTATCTATCTATTTATCTCTCACACACACGTGCGCGCGCAGATGAGGCAAAGAGGAGGCTAGGGTTGATCTTCTTTTCTTTCTTCCAAGGAGTGATCTCCACCATCGATTCTAACTGAAATCAAGGGCTCACAAGAGTTATGCTTGTGAGCTACAATGGACTTGTTTTTGCTAGGGTGCAAAAATGATCTTGCATGTGGAGGGATAGGTCAACATAAATAAAATCTATCTCTGTCACAGAGAAAAGAAGGCATCCAATCATGACATCAAGTCATCAGGTGCGACCAACTTCTGCTCAAATATGTATGCATTATGTAAAAAAAACTAAGAAATATGGCTTACATTGCGAGGAACACCCCAAATTTCATGCAGAAAAGTTCATTTTGTTACATGATAACTAACTTTATTCATCACTTATTTGTCATGGTACAAATAATAAATAAATAAAATCCAATAATAGGACCATTTGCATCAACACTCAATACAACAAACGCTTGAATAAATAAACATAACAGCAAACAAAGACTCTTAATTAGACACCACACAGCAAGGTCGGCAAGCGGTCAGCAGCCACCCTAAATAAAGTGAGAACCATGCATCTTGAAGTTTTTGATCCCGGGCTCAGCCGTCGGCAGTCATCGGCTACTAGCGGCCGTTCTTGACAGGGTAGGACGCGTCTATGGCAATGCCGCACTTGCCCATGGGCAAAAGCACGTTGCGCGCCCGCCTGCGGATGTAGCCGGCCTCACCCCAATCGGTGCCCCATGAGTTCTTGACGATCCAGAAGTCCTCGCCGTTCTCGCTGCCGTAGCCCACCGCCGCCACGCCATGGTCCAGTTTGTACCTGCATTGCCCGTTGAAGATGCCCTGCACGTACACAAGATTGAGAAGAACATTCAGAACAACGAAAAAGTGCCTGCTGCTCCTAGGGTTTATAGTGGATTTTTGCTCCGATCCTTGTACCCAAAATGCACGCATGCTTACCGAGCTGTAGTGTTGGAACGCAGAACTGTTGGAGTCAATGGCGACACTGACCGGCTGGTTTGCCACCGCCTTCTGCAGTGCCTTCTCATCGTTGATTGGCACATTCTCGTATGAATCTATGGACACAACCTTTCTCTTCTCCTGCATTAGAACAAAATGCAAACTTTCCATCACTACCAATGCACCGCAGAGGCTTGCAGATATGAGACTTTGTGAGATGTTGTACCGACCCTGATGCCGTCACAAAGCATGTCAATTCCAATGAAGGGATAGTCGGCCTTAGTGTCAATGCCACCGTTGTTGATCACGAACTGGAAAGCCTCCTGCATCTGTCCGCCGTGGCAGCCCTGGTCGTCACTGTCTCTATCGCAGTCAATCAGCTCTTGCTCCGACAGCGACACGAGGTTGTTCGTTACGATCTTGTTGATCCCCTCCATGGCTGCCACCGCCGAGAACGCCCAGCACCCACCTGCATGTCTCACGTCACGGCCCAGAGATCATCATCAGTGCAAAAGTTACAAATTCTTTTACCATCTCGATTCCTGGCGAAGTAATTGATCGACGAGCATAAGTACGAACCGCAGTACAGCTGTTTCTTGACCCCGGTGACTGTGCCCTGCTAGCGCCAGTCGATGGCGTCGGGGAGGTTATCGCCGGCGCGGTGAGCATAGCGGTCGCTCGCGACGCGAGGCAGAGTGGAGTTGAGGAACCCGAAGGCTTGGGCTGTGAACTCCGCCAGGGTGAGGTCGGTGAAGGGGGTGAGGCCGAGGCGGAAGGTGTGCAACCCCGCGTCCACCTCCGCGTTGTGCCTGTCGATGTACCGGAGGTTGTCGCGGAACACGTCCAACCGGTCGGAGCTGTTCCCCAGCCGGCTGTGCTCCGACTTCCATGCCTCGTAGAGCCGCCGCACCTCCTCGTCCGTCCGCTCCAGCGGCGCCGCTGAGCGCAAGTCGCGCGCGGCTGCGGCCAGTGCCACCGTGAGCACGAGCAACGCCAGCGCCACGGTGGCAGCCGGGGGGGGCGTGGTGGACTCATGGTGATCCCCTGATGGCCTGATGCACTGGTTTGGATTGACCACCTCAAGTCTCAAGCCTCAAGCTCGATCGATTCGGGCAACAAGAGATGACGAGAAGCTGAAGAGAAGGTGATCGACGATGACGAAGAGTACAATCTCTGAACTGCTGGGGTGTGTGTGTCTGCCCATGCATGCAGCGGCTTATATAGCCACTGGACCGGAGGCAACGAATTGGGCCCGACCAGACCCACACGGCCTACCCCACCACGCAAACTAACTAAAAAGCTCGTGTCTTGAACCCTTGTTGCCTGTCTGTCTCAGTTCCCAAACAGAGGGCTGATGAGCCACAATGTTAACGTTGTCATGCTCGAAAATTTGCATTGTTTCTAAATAGTCAAATTATTTTATTTATACAATGGGTGATGCATTTAAACATAGAAAATAATACTTTTTAGGAAATAAAACTCATCATGAGATTAGTTACCTGTTTATGCATTCATGCTGCTGCATGTTTTCAGTTGTGTTGTTGGTTTTGGTTTTGGCTTGCTGGTCACTTTCCTTTCTCTCTTTGCTCCTGGTCGAGTGGTCTGCTCCCTCTGTCTCTTCTGCTGGCCAGCGCAGCATCGGCCCCCTCTTTTTCTTTCGCTGGCAGGCCGGGCCGCGCCTTTTTCTCCTGTCTCCAGCCGACTCGGGGTCAATCAACCGTCTCGAGGCCAACCGAACATATCTCGAGGCCGAAAGAGCACCCCTCGAGACCGACTAAATTGCTTCGAGGCCGTCCGAGCACCTGTTGCAGTCCACGCCGAGTCGCCCACAAAAGCCGCCGCGACTCCACCGTGTCCTCTTTTCCCATCTTAACGGGAAGACGCCCTTAAATTGGGCAAGCAAACCAGCCGCGCCCTTTTCTTCCTTGTCCGACTCGAAGACGAGCTGGACACCAACCCGGACGCCGTTCCTTAGCGCGTTTGCGTCCACGTCACGCCTTCGGGCTATATAATCCTTGCGCCTGTGGCCGCAAAACTTTCCGAACCCTAAGCACGCACGCCGCCCTGTCGTGCAGTTGCAGTCGCCGAACCCTAGCCGCGGTAACAACCCTAAAAATCCGGACACCAAAAATACGAACTTTCAAAAAATTTTCTTAAGTATCCCATTGTTGGTGAGTGGCATGTAGAAAAATACCCAATAAGTTGCACAAGTAGCACCAAAGTTAGTTGGAGTATTTGCATTTTATTTTACAAGAGTATGATTTGCCTCTTATTTGATTTTATGCAATGTCTAATAAAATCAAATAATCATTTAACACATATATATGTAAGTATACTAACCTTGGACATGGCTACCAATATCACCATGAGACTCTAGTAGACCTAGTATGATGTTGGTGCTATAGTCATTAATATGCATACACTAACTTGATCATGGCATGGATTAGTATTTGGGAAATAGAAATAGAAAAGGGAAAAGAAAAGAAGGAGAAATGGAAAAAGGAAAGCAGCCCGAGCAGCAGTAGCGGCCCAGCAAGGCAACCAGGTTCGGCCTGCCAGCCTCGCCCGCACGCCCGCTCGCCCACACTGCGGTCCGCCTGGCCAACGGCCTAGCAAGGCCGTTCACCGCCGCTCGCCCGCACGCGCCGCTCCGTGGCCCAGCAAGGCCAGCCGGCCCAGCAAGGCGGCCCGCCAAGCACCGCGCGCCCGTGCCTTTCACCATCGGCACTGCCGCATGGGACCCGTCTGTCAGCTTCCTCCCCTCCCATTTCTATCCATCGGCGCGTCATGTCCGCCGCACCAAAAATGGCAACGCCGACGCCCGCCGTTGATCCTCGCCCACGCATGCGCCGCCGTATCAGTGCCGTCCGCTCGCGCCGCGTGACCCCAGGTGCCCTAACCCTAATCGCGCGCACGCCTCGGCCGCCCAATCGGCATCTACCATCGGGGCCGCCAAGCCGCCATGGCCGCCGCCGCGGCACCTATAAAAGAGACCGTCCCCGGTGCACTAGGGTTTCCCAGCCGTCCAGCCGCAACCTTGGTGGCCGCCTCGCTGCTCGTTTGCCTAAGAAAGAGGAGAGGAGGGGGAGGAGGAGTAGGAGGCGGGGAGGAGCGGAGGTCCACGCGCCGCCGCCCGTGCTCACCAGAGGAGGGCCCTGCTCGACTGCAGCAACTACACCACCGACGCGCCGCTCTGCTTCTCCTTCACCAAGCTGCCGCTTCATCACCCGCCGCTGCACCGTGAGCCGTCAGAACCACCGCACGCAGGTGAGCTTCCCCTGCTCATTCCCAAGGCCGCCGGCCAACTCGACCCCGTGTTCCCGCCCTCTGTGCATCGATGGGATTCATTAACTACCCTGTCGTGCCCGTCGTAGCTTGGGACACGAGTTAGGCAACGTCCTAGATCTCGTTTTGACCCCAATGGGGCTCGGCGCGCTTTGCCGGCCCTGGGCACCTCGGCTCTCGGCCGCCGGTGCACCACTGCGACCTTGCCATCGCACGCGCCCTCGCGAGCCTCCACTAGCCGCGCTAGCTAGGGATTTGGAGCTCCCAGCTGCTCCAGTCGAGACGGGAAAGACAAGATGGAGGAGAAGGTGCAGTCTTGCCGGGGAATTTTGCCGCCGACGCTGTCCGCCGCCGCCAAGCGCTTCGCCGTCGACCGCCGGCCTAGAAGCCCTATGTCTCAAATTGAACGTGTTTCCTCGTTCGCAATAGCTCCGCGAGTCCAGTGCGCTAGTCCAAGTCGCCTCCAGCGCGCCCCACCGCCTTGCTGTCGTGCCCACACCGCTAGGCGCCGCCGCTGCGCATGCGTCGGCAAGCGGGAGCCCTGCGCGCCCGCTTTAGCCCGTGGCCACGCTAGCCTAGCCTAGGTGGAGCCACTGCCGCTGTCTTAGCCACCCAAGCCAACTGAAGGTGCAGCGCCGCCCAACGCCGGCCAAGCGCCACCGTGTCTGTGTGAGCACGCGCCCGGGAAGAAGAAGGGGATTTTCCCCTCCCGTGTGGACCATGTCCACCGGGCCCACCAGGGCCAGCCTGGACCAGTGAAAGGACGCCGCGTGGCCTCTCTGCCTCCGATCCGCTGTAGACCGAGTCCATGGAACGCCCAGCCGTGGACCGAGCCCATTGGATCCTAGCCCGCAACATGGCACGACCATGGGCCGACACGTGTCCGGGCCAGGCCGGGCCGACCCAACTCGGCCTAGATCCGGCCCTATCCAGGCCCGCCGAGGCCTAGTCGAGGCCCGGTCGGCGTTGACTGTTGACCGGTCAACATTGACAGTTGACCCGGTCCCACCTGTCAGTGACCGTTGACCGTGGGTGAAAACTCCATGTTTGGTTTTGGATAATTGATGAAACCTAGTTACTAACCTTTGACTCAAAGGTGGATATGAGATAGGTTGGAGACACTAGGTGATGGAGCATGGTGGCTAGGTGGAGAAGGTCACAAGTTGATGATAATGGAGATGGTGAACATGTTTTGATGATCATTTGCATCGCCTTGACGAAGACAAAACTATGGATTTCAAGGCAAAGGTATTAATTGGGTTTTGTTTGACACTCAAGACACCATAGAGGGTGTGAGTGATTTAGGTTCGATAACCGTACTATTAAAAGGAGAATATTATAATTGCTTTACTCTAGTGCCACTAAAATTGAATTTCATTTTGCATATGCATTGGAGTTTAGTGGCTTGTTGAGATGGTTGAGATATTCCTTTGAGAAGTTTTGAAGAACTCTTGTGCTAAAAAAAGAGAAGGTGATGGTTCTTGATTTGGAAAAATGCTTTGATCCCTAATGATTGGGATAAATAGGATATGGTGGTTGCATAGTCCTTTGAACAAGCTTTCCATAGAGTCCAAGATCATCAAAAACGGAGTTCGGGGCTAAGAGATATGCCCATTTTAGTGTGGGGTGATGCTGGACCAGCGAAATTTCCGGTGGGCCTGGACCGAAAGTTCCGGTCAGTCCAGCCCGAGCAACCGCACGCCCTGATTTACTTTCGGTTCATGACCGAAAGTTTCAGTGGAAGTTCCAGTGGTCACCGGAAGTTCTGATAAACTGACCGGAAGTTTCGGTAGTTGACATTTCATGAGCGACCTCGTGGGTTCTTTTGGTTCCGGTCTTCGGCCGAAAGTTTCGGCTGTCACCGAAAGTTCTGGTACTCTGACCGGAAGTTTCGATCAGCCCAGTTTACAGCACAATGGTCAGATCTCGGACTGACCAGAAGTTCTGGTAGAAGTTTCGGTGTAGTTCCGGTGGATGACCGGAAGTTCCGGTCAGGTGACCGAAAGTTCTGGTAGGCCAGATCTGGGTTGACTTCGCGCACAACGGATAGATCTGGCATGTTCAACGGCTAGATCTGGACTGACCGAAAGTTCTGGTGGGGGTTAACCGGAACTTCTGGTAGTTCATCTGAGCGTCGGGTATATGACCCGTCTTACCCCCATTTCGTAGGCAGCTCATGAATTCTAACGCAAAAGGTTGAGTAGTTGCCTCCTCTCTCTTGTGCTCTCTCTTGCAAACCCTAAGTGAAAGCTCTCACTCTTCCTCTCTCAATCCTTTGATTCGTGCTTCAATCAATTGAGAGAGCTTGCTCTAGAGATCGATTTGAGAGCTCCAAGAGGATCCCCTCTTCTCCTCTCCCTCTCTATGGTTGGTAATCATTGGTGAAAGGATTTGGGAACCCTAATGTTCATATGCATTTGTGATTTATATTTGTGGCACTAGGTGTGTGATTGCAATTGTGATATTATTATTACTCTTGGTGATTGCTGTCACCTAGATGGTTGGAGTTGGATTGATTGGTGAGGGGATTTGGTGATTGTGTCCGCCCCCAATCAAGGTGAATTTGCGAGGGGTTGTTGTGCTTCCCCGGCGGAGGGCCTAATTGCAACTCTAGTGGATTGCTCGTGTCATTCAACTTCTCACCATTGGTAGGTTCTTGTGGTGCCGTGGAGAGGCTCGGTGTGTGATACCGATTAACCACCGAACCACATGGTGTAGGAGGACACAATGGGGACTAGCTTGCCAGCAAGCAAGTGAACCTCGGGAGAAAAATAATTGTGTCCTCTCTTGTCTCCCAGTGAATTGTATTGAATGATATATATATTGTTGGGATTAATTATTTGGAGATTGGAATCATCCTTGACTCATCAATGTTGGTATATAAATCAAATTCCTCTCTCTCTCTTTCATTCTTGAAATATATCTTGTGCAGTAGTAGTTGCATAGTTTATCTCTCTAGTGTTGCTTAGCTTCTTAGTTGTAATTACCATATTCACTAGAAGTAATTTTGCAACCTAGCCTTGTTGGTGTAACTGGAGATTTTAGTCTATTTTGCTAGAATTATTTAGAGGGCTTGCATAATCTTAGTTGAGCTAGTGCTAGTGTTGCTTTGCCTTCTTTCGAACTAATTCTTTGTCTTAGTGCTTTGCAAGAAAAATTTTATAGGCTATTCACCCCCTCTAGCCATTTAGGACCTTACGGTGGGCCCACCTGTCAGCCGCTGACCGAGTCCACCCGTCAGTGCTGATGTCAGCCCCACGCCACCTCTGCCGGACCCGCGTGCCACGTGGACCAATCAGAACCCGCCACGTATCGCGTCAGGATTATCTGCCCTTTTTCTTTTTTAGAAAATAGAATAAACTTCAGAAATTCATAACTAATTCATACGAACTCTGAAAAATATGAACCAAGTGTCCAAATTTTCATAAAAATGAGCTCTACATCATAGGCTTATGTATGAGTGCATTTGGAGTTATTGAATTTTATTGATTCTTTGTGTTGACTCTATAGGAGCCGCTAACACGGCTATTATGTCTCGTTTCAGGGGAGGAGCAGTTTGAGGAGGATGACTACGAGTACGAGGAGGAGCTCGGTGATGACTTCACAGGTGCCACACCCCACCCAACCTCGTAGATCCTATTACGCATGGCATAATATCTAGTTTGCTAGTGTTTTATTTTTGAATATCACCTGATGATAGGTTGCATGGTAGATTTGCTTGATGAGCCTTTACCTTGTCGCAACCTTACTCCTGCACACCTGCTGATAGGCTAGACGCATGCTTATTTACTTATGATGCTTTACTTCTACTACGCTTATATCTGTGTGATGTGATGCGTGGTGGAGAATATGGTTATATGGTTAAGGCATGTGGTGCCACTTTACTCGGGGAGAGTGCCGCGTGCGTCTTGGGTGTGTGATGAGGGTTGAGTCAATCGGACATGATTCTACAACGAGCCATGTGGGCGAGTCTTGCTGGAGGATGTGTTCTGGGCATTCCCATGTGAGGTGCTTGTGGCGGGCACATTGTGAGGTATATGGTGATCCCGGGGGTGAGAACCTTCGTGGAGCGAAGCCCTGGGTAGGAGGTGCTGTTGTAGCATGGACTGTTGTAGTCCCTAAGAGAAGATAATCCTGTTTGATTCCCTTAAGACCTGATATCTCTTGAGGACTGGAACCTTGGGACTTATGTGCTCACCACTCGCTCTTGTATGGGTGGGAGATGGATGTCTGACTAGCTAGGACGGTGCCACTACTACTAGGTTGTTAGCAGATAGTGTCGGAAGGTACAGGCATGGGGTCCCACACCCCCCTTAAAGCTGCAAAGTTACCGTGGTGGCACGGATAACTATGCCTCACAGTCTCAGTGTGCCGATGTACCTATCAGTGTTCTGGTGGTACATCAGGGTGTCCTAGTACTGAGTGGTAGGGTGGCATCATACCAGTTAGAAAGCAGCCGGAATCAGCTTAGGCGGGGCACCGTCGATGATGGTGATCTTGTGGTTACGGGAGTACACGCTCTGTAGAGTTTATGAATCTATATATAGTTCGCAGGCCACTGGTATGGCTTTTTCCTAAGACCACGCTTCTCGGGAGTAGTGAGAGGAGTCCTTCTATTCTCCCTCTGGTGTTACCCTTCCAGCTGTGAGCCGCTGAGACAGGTTCCGAGAGGGAGTTGGACCTGTCGACTGAGTGCGAGAGGGTGAGATGTGTATGATGGTGATGGAATGGGATGGATATGTGGATGAGATGGGTTAAAAATTGATGAACTATATTATATAATATTGGTCACTACTTGCATAGAAAACCACACCCATATATTAGGTCGCTTGATTATATCCTTTGCATACCACCAAATACTACATAGCAAAAGCAAAGCATAGGGTGAGAGATGTGGCCAGTACAAACCATACTGAAAATTATTTGGCAGGTGAACCCGACTACGACTTCACCGATGAGGAGTAGACGTCTCATTCCTACGTTCAGGCTTTTTTTGGAGATTTATTGTACTTCCGCCTTCTGCAGCTATCCCAGACGCTACAGCTACTCTGATGATTCCGCTAGTATGGCGACGAACTATTTATGTAATTCCTACTAAATATACTCTTTTGTTCGAAGTATGGATTTCTGTATCAACTATTGCTGGATAATGTGATGGTTTGAGCTTCGAACTATTGTATTATTCGCCATTCTGTGTATTTTCCCTTCGTGGAAAATTGAGGATGTTTCAGCCGCCATTGAAGGTTCCGCCGCCGCTTGAAATCATCGTCGTTGTTGCCTCTTCATTACAGTAAGATGCACCCGAAGCTCCGCATTGACCTCACAAGCAAATCGGTCCCTTCCTTTTGCCCTAATTGCGCCCCATTTGTGTTATGGCCGTCCGCAGGTCGCCGTCGTCCGCCCTTCTGAGCTGCGCGTCGTCTACATCTCGTTCCGGGCTCCATCTTCTTCTTGGGTGAGTTCGTGTCGAGCTCCTCTTCATTTTGGCATCAGTCTCGTGCTGTTTCATGGGTCGTACCGCTCAAACAAGGTACGCCGGCGAGGTCCTTCGCCGCCAGCAGATCGCCGCCCCTTTTGCTCCGACCGTCTCGAGCTGAAAGCCCGACCAAGCACTGCTTCAAGGCCGTCTCGAGCCGAAAGCCCGATCGACCACCGCCTCAACCTTCATCCTTGCCTCGGGTAAGTCCGCGCGGAGCTTCGTCACCCGAGGGGGGTCGATCGCCCGAGATGCGCTCTGTCACTCCGAAGGGGGGTCGCCCGCACGGGCAAGCGTCCGTCGAATCTTTCGAGGCCCTGTCAGATTTCTTGTGATCGACGTTCATCACTCAAGGCCTCATCCAGTCTCTCTCGACCGTACCCCTCGACCTTCATTCGAGCCCCGTCGAATCTCTCGACCGCTCGGTCTGATCTGAGCTGTCCATCTCAGATCCGATGGTCGATGATAGCTCGTACCCCTTCGCGGGCGTTTGTGCTTAAGAGACCCTCGGGTTTTTGGTATTCCCGACCGCGGTCCTCGGCCGAGTCAAAATTCGTTTTTTATTTATTTTAATTCATTTAAAAGGCTTTTATATATCTCATTTTGTCCTTAAAATTAGGGTGTGACAAACGTGTTGATTTGGATTCAGCTCTGTCTATCAAAGAGAGAACTACGACGATGCTTGTTATGACACGGTCTCTGATTGAGTTTAAACAGTTTCAAATGGAAGGAATGATCCACCTCAGCATATGGGAAGAGTAGCTTTAAACAATTTCAAATGGAAGGAATGATCCACCTCTCAGCATATGGGAAGAGTTCAACAAAACGTGTGATACAGAAGCTTCTACATTCTAACTCCTTGTGCTTATAGGTGTGGCATTCTAGGAGGATGTAGCAGTGCTAGTCCCACAGAAGTGAATTAATTGGGTGTATGTATGGTTTGATAATTTCTTTAGCAAATAAAAACAGGTTTCAATGGACTAGGGTGCACGAGATTCTGAAATCTGGGTTTTGCATAGACCCGTGATTTATGAAAACTGAGTGGTAATCCGTCATCGTCCAGCTCGATAAGAGTAGGATGAGTAACTGGGTTGTAAAGTTTGGAATTAAGATTTTGAAGTCAAAATGTGAGGCGCTATCTAGCAACGTGAGGTTCCAAAAAATGTAGTTATATATCATCATATTACTCAATTACTACAACCAAACCGATATACGAGGTTATGCTAGATGTAAGCATCTGCACTATACGTCTGTACAGTAATTCATAAAAAAAACTACTTTCTCCATCCCAAACTACATAAACTTCTAGTTTTATCCTAAATCGAATTATTTTTAGTTCAATTAACTTTACAGGAAAACAACATCAATGTTTGTGACACCGAATTAATGCTATTTCAGGGAAACAACATCAATGTTTCTGACACCGAATTAATACTATTTGTGTAATGGATATTGTTATTTTTTTAGTTGTTATAAACTTAAAATAGTTTGGCTTAAGGTGTTTTAGAAAATAAATTATTATTTTAGGACGGAGGCAGCAGTACACGCAGATTATCCCAATCGTACTATGTTTGTTTCAACAAAACCCATACTAGACAGCAATCAACCGTGACGGTCCGGTCGGCGGTCGCCCGTCAACATCTCCGACAGTATATCTGCAGTCTTTGGTGCTCGGATTTGGACGCAGCCGGTCGGTTTGTTTTCCTCCCATCCAAGCTGAGCACGCTTTTTGATTCGATATAATACAAGTAAATCGCAAGCAGCACAGCAGGTGGAAATTACAGCGTGCAACTGATTTTGTCGCGAGCTGTGTGCGCGCGCCTGAGCTTGACGGAGGACCGGAGGGTGCGGTGGCTGGGTGGGTGAAAATGCATCGTAACACAGCCACAGCCACCGCCACCGCGTTGGCACGCGCGTTGAGCAGTCACGATGCATTTTCACCGCCACCGCGGCGGCAGTACCGTAGAGACAGATACAACAAACCGGGGGAGAGGCGCGCCGTTTCGTTCGCGCAGGGAACAGCTTGTCCGGGTGTCGCACGCGCGTGCCCTCCGTTGCGTGCAGCCGCGGCTTTTCTGATATGGGTGCACGACCACGCCACCACCGATCTGCCCGTGTGGAATTTTTGTAATTTGGTCTCTTTTAAAATATTTTTTATAAATAGCCCTCCGTTAAAATTTTTCTAAAAGTAACCCGTTTTTCGGCGTATTAGGACACGACGTCGAAGCATGAGGCTCGGCGCTGTGTCAGACGACATCAACTTTTGCTACGTCAGCGCGCACTCTGGTCGTAGTTGCCACGAAGGCGTTAGGCCCCACCTACCTTGGCGCTGTGTTACTCCACGCCAAGCCGCACACCTCGGCGTGGCATGAGTCCACGCCGAGGTCTGGGCACTCAACACAGAGGCCTGGCACGACACGACTCGACGCGTACGCAACAGCAGTCCGTGCGACGTGTAGTAGCATTAAAGCGGCAGACTACAACGGCCCTACTGCAGCATCCACTATGTGCGG
The DNA here is from genome assembly GCA_023333625.1 of Bothriochloa decipiens. Classification (NCBI taxonomy): domain Eukaryota; kingdom Viridiplantae; phylum Streptophyta; class Magnoliopsida; order Poales; family Poaceae; genus Bothriochloa; species Bothriochloa decipiens. The sequence goes on along the minus strand of JALGXP010000183.1, from coordinate 2,293 downwards.
GGTCCACCCATATCTGCCTCCCGCACACCAACAGATGTAGTACTGTACCATTAGCAGTTACAGTATTTTTCTCTTTGCACCCATCAAAGTATATATACAGACACATGTTATATCCAAATACATAGCAAATTAGATTTACCAAAAAAGCCAAATCTACTTTGTATCTTTTTTAAGTAAATATAAATACTAGAACACGATGTTGTACATGATACATCTACTCAGGCCATATAACTACTTGTATCTTTTATTGGGACAAAACTTAAGCCAATCAGGCTTGTTCTAATTTTCATCAAAAGATACCAAATTTTTTAAAAAAAAATTAGTATCTTTTGGTTATAATTTTGATTATAATTTTAAAATAAGTTGGTATCTTTTTTAAAATTATAACCAAAATTATAACCAACTTTTTTAAAATTATAACCAAAATTATAACCAAAAGATACCAACCCTTTTTAAAAATTTTGGTATCTTTGGATGAAAATTAGAACAAGCCTGATTGGCTTAAGTTTTGTCCCAATAAAAGGTACAAGTAGTTGTATGGCCTGAGTAGATGTATCATGTACAACATCGTGTTCTAGTATTTATATTTACTTAAAAAAGGTACAAAGTAGATTTGACTTTTTTGATAAATCTAATTTGCTATGTATTTGGATATAACATATGTCTATATATATACTTTGATGGGTGCAAAGAGAAAAATACTGTAACCGCTAATGATACAGTACTACATCTGTTGGTGTGCGGGAGGCAGACATGGGTAGACCCCGCACATAGTGGATGCTGCAGTAGGGCCGCGTTGTAGTCTGCCGCTTTAATGCTGCTACTCGTCTGCACGGACTGCTGCTGTCGCACGCGTCGAGTCGTGTCGTGCCAGACCTCTGTGTTGAGTGCCCAGACCTTCGGCGTGGAGTCGTGCCACGCAGAGGTGTGCGGCTTGGCGTGGAGTAACACAGCGTCGAGGTACGTGGGGCCCAACGTCTTCGTGGCAACTGCGACCAGAGTCCGCGCTGACGTGGCAAATGTTTGGCGTCGTCTGACACAGCGCTCGTCGGCGTCGTGTCCTAATACGCCGAAAAACGGGTTACTTTTAGAAAAGTTTTGACGGAGGGCTATTTATAAAAAATATTTTTAAAAGGGACCAAAATACAAAAATTCCACTTTGCCCGTCGCTGATGCGGCTTCTTCCGATTGCACCGATGGTAAGATCTAATCCAGCACTGCGAGCATTCGCCATATGCTTAAGCAACTACTGTATCTATGAGAGATGCAGCAGCACTCAACAGCAACAGCAACAGCAACGACGACCTCAAAACGATTGCTTTGTTTTGTTCCTTCCAACCTACAGCTATACTCCATGGAACAGTACAACCCCGGCCATTCTCAATCAGGCAATCGGGTGGAATTGTTGGAACTGCACCTCTCAACCCTCGCTCAATACACATGGGTTTGGTCTGAGAGATAGCAATACTATTATTAATAAAGAAAGAAAGATAAAAGGAAACTCTTACAGAGAGAAGTTCGTATGCACACAGCACACCCGCCACCCAAGCACATGCAGAGTTGAGTTTGAGTCATTTCTTCAGAACCATAGACAGACTTCCAGAATTCAGCCACCATTTTTTTTTAGTTCCCAATGTAGCGTACATTACAACACAACAGATACAGCTACATTAAAAATGTGCACCTCTACAGATAACATACCCACCAAGCGTGGACCATCGCCACAAGAGCAAAAACATCAGAAAAAAATAATAAACACAGCCACCGCCAGATTAACCGGATACCCTTCCTACTGTGTTTTTGCAGGGGTGTAAGAGATATACATTACGAGGACAGTACGTTCTCCATCAGTTATCTTGCCCTTGAGGGTCAGCCTTCCGTTTTGTGGTGCCTCGGGGCCGAGACGATTTGTTGGCTCTTGACAGCCGCCTATCCTCCTGCTCTTGCTTGTCATCCAACAGCTCGGATGGAAGCTCCGTGGTGGTTTCAGGCCATGGAGTACGCTTTGCAGGGACAACGACTTCCAAAGGTGGCTCAATAACCCACCTGCAAAAGAGCGTATTTAGTTGTGGCTGAGAAAGAAAAGGAAAGTTAAATGCATAAAACAATTAAACAAGAGAGACATGAGTAAACAACTAACTGCACTCCGAAGGACCCAGTCTCTTAGCTAAGGGAACCCAATGTTTTCGCTCTTTGTTTGGTTTCAATGAAACTAACGTTTTCCTAAGGGAACTCAATGTTTTCACTCTCTGTTGGTTTCAATGAAACTAACTGTTTCCCTTACAAGACCTTT
>JALGXP010001811.1:0-11369 GCA_023333625.1 Bothriochloa decipiens | reverse complement strand
TCTCGTACATTGCCGATGAAGCCAGAGGGCTGTTGCCGATAGAAATTAAGGCATGGTTGCCGATGGAAAGCGGAGCTGAAGGACATAGAAAGCAGGTCTGAGTCGTTATTGATGGGTTGCCGATGGAATCTACAAAGATGAAGAGCGTGTCGGTAGAGGTTTCATCGTAAAGCGATGGATAAGAAAACTAGCGATATTTATGCCATTATTTTATTAGTTTATTTTTGAGTCCGACCTTGGTACGAGTCGTTATTTTTTATTCCTTAGAGATAAAACTTGTTTAGGTAATACTTTGTCGTGTCTGTTTAGAACTCATAGTACCAGGGTATAAATATGTACCGAAAGACAATGTAAAGAGGAATCATCAATACAACAAACCTACTATTTTTATCTACTTTTCAAGCAATCTACTTTTCGGCGACTTCGTCATCAGTACTTTTTTCCTTTTCAACGAGTTCTTTCAAGAGTCGACGGGCTGCATCAATTTGATCTCCGGCGGCCTTGCAGGTTCCGCTTTTACCGAGCAAGATTCAGGCTTTGACGTCCGGGCATATCACTGTTGTCTCGTCTGATCTGTTCAACAGTTATCGAGTATCATCTGAGCTTTGACGTCCGGGCGTATCGCTATCGTCTCGTTCAGGTTTTATTCAAATCTATCATCCTTGTCGATTAACAGGTCAAATCGACTGGCACGCTCCGGATATCGATTTGGGGTATTAGCCCGGTGTGTTTGCAGACATAATTTTGCATCAACACATCTTTTGGCACGCCCAGTGGGACCAAGTCAACAGATTTATCATGAGGAATACTACCGATATCACTCCAGAGAACATCATCGAGATATCAGAATCAGATCTTAAGGAGGATCAGAAGCAAGCCATGGAAAAAGCCATGGAGGATTACAGGCAGCTTTGCTTGAAGTCTTTCAGCATGAACAGGGGAGGAGAAGTTATCCAGAAGCAAGATCTGCCGCTGCCTCGGCAGGTAACCTTTGACTCCAACCCTGGCAAATTACAGGAGATGGTTAATTCTGCATTAAATCAAGCTTTGATCAACCACTCCACCGTGCTGTCCAATACTGTCTACAATGCTGTTGTACAAACGTTAAGGGACGGACAAGCACCAGGGTATGTCGGGCCAGCGTATCATCAGCCAGGATCGGCATCTACCAGTACTCCATCGGCAACTCCAGCCGTTGAGAATATAGAAGCGCCTACTCTTTCAGCTATATCAGGACCATCCATCGCTGGCGCCACGCCGATAGGATCAGATCTAACGTCTCAGGAGAAGCCTAGTACTCAGTTGAGCACAGATCTATCGGCATCGGCAATGTCAGGTCCTTCAGGTCAACATAATCAAACTGCTGCCAATTGGTGGGGATACGGTATGCCTCCAGGTCCATCTACTGCCAATTCTGGACCGCCTCAAGTGCATGATGTAGCAGGGAAGGGTCCAATGACATCGGTTACTCCAATTCGGCCGGTGGCTCAAGCGCCGTATTATTCTACTGTACCTCCTGCTATACAGCCATTGTCAATGGGATTCTACGCACCTCCGCAACAGATATTTTATGCGAATCCATTGACTAATCCTCCACCAGTTCAACAGAGAGCTTCCACTACAGAGCAGCCCGTGGTACCATTCATATCTCAGTCTGGGTTATCTGCAATTCAGGGCAATTATGCTGGCTATCATCCATCTATACAAGAGCATCAATTGTCTACAAGCTATCAGCCATCGGCAAGCCAGGTGCCGATGAGTTACAGTCTCAATTGGTCGGGGCAAGTGCCAACCCAGCAATCTGCTATTCAACCAGGCCATCAAGCAATAGGGACTCAGCGGTATAGTCCACAGACAACTGTCCAGGAGCAAGCGTCGGTAAAACAGACGAGGAACTTTACTCCGCAGGTTGACACCGTGAATATGCCGATTTATCCAAGCCAAGTGCCACAGGGGTATGTAGAAGCATATCAGCCAACGCCTCCAGTAGAGATCCAGCCAGTGCATCGGCAAGGTCATGATGCACTCTTGACCGATAGGATTGCAGAAGTAATGAAAGAGCAATTTGGGATTCAGCCCAAGGTCAATACTTACTCTTATCGGACTCCGTACCCTTCATCTTATGACTCGATTCCTTTCCCGAATCGGTACAAGGTGCCAGATTTCACTAAGTTTTCTGGGCAAGATGATACGTCAACAATGGAGCACATCAACCGATTCATCATCCAGTGCGGAGAAGCAGCTAACAGGGATGAATTAAGGGTTCGATTATTTTCCTCATCATTGTCTGGATCGGCTTTTGCGTGGTTTATTTCGTTACCACCTAATTCTGTTATTACATGGGCCGATCTAGAAAAGCAATTTCACAAATTCTTCTTTGCTGGGGTACATGAAAAGAAGCTGACCGATTTGACAAAATTGAGGCAACGCAGTGATGAGTCAGTAGAAAGTTTTGTACACAGGCTAAGAGATGTGAAGAATAAATGCTACAACTTAGTGCTTGATGATCGGCAGTTAGCCGATTTAGCTCTTCAAGGGTTACTGCCACATATCAGAGAAAAATATGGGTCACAAGAGTTTGAAAGTTTGAGTCATATTGTGCAAAGGATTTCTGATCAGGACACTAGGGTTTTTGAACCCAGGAAGAATTGGAATAAAAAGGTGTCCTTTGTAGAAGAAGCAGAAGATTCAGACTCTGATGATGAACCAATTATCGGTTTGGCTGAGTGGGTAAAGAATAAGAAGCCGATATCATGTCCTTTCGGTCAGAAAGAGCCAGAAAAGTTTCTATTTGATATCACCAAGGCCGACAGGATATTTGATCTTTTGCTCCAAGAGGGTCAAATTAAGCTGTCTCCTCATCATGTGATTCCATCGGCAGAAGAGTTGAAAAAGATTAGGTACTGCAAATGGCATAATGCTACCTCGCACAGTACTAATGATTGCAAGGTGTTTAGGCAACAGTTGCAGTCGGCTATCGAATCCGGGAAAATCAAGTTTGATAATTCAAAAGCTCAGAAGCCGATGAAAATTGATCAACATCCGTTCCCTGCAAATATGGTGGAGGCTAAAGGCAAAACCAAAGTGTTAACATCGGAGACTGCTAGAAGAAATGCATCGGTAGACCCTAAGAACCAAATAACTGTTGAGGACGTAAAGGGAAAGAAACCTGCCGATGGCGCTAAAGAGAAAAGAATTGTTAATGAAGGTAGTAGCTCCAGAAGACCTCTGAGGCCTGCTCCATATGGTGTCAGGTATCGGCAACAGTGTGAGGATCGGTATCGACAGCAACAGGAGGAGTTACGTCGACATAAAGATCACTGGAATTGTCCGTTTTTCATTCATTGCTGGGAAGAAGGCATTAAATTGCCCACTGCCGATACCTGCCCTGAATGTAATGGTTACTATCTAAATGATCGGGTAGAGAGACAACATCACTCTAGTAATCGAGGGGTATGCATCAATACGCCGATCAAAGAAAAGGTGTCAGCATTTGATCGGCTGGGGGGCAGAGTTAGCGTGCATGACAGGCTGGGCAGGTATATTGGTTATTTTCCAAAGAGTCATGCAAGGCTTGAAGAGATGGCTAACGAAAGGGTTCCTGATGAAGGGATATTCTGCCGGGATCCAAACATAGGCCTCCATGAGCAGAACACAAAGCATCATCAGCCTATTTGGAAAACAAAGCTGCCCCAATGGTGCCCTGAAGGATTGACGAAAACTCAAAAAAGAAGGGAACAGCGTATGCGTCAAGAAGACTTACAGTGCCCAAGAGAAAGCATCCCAAAGGCAACAACTCAAGTATGGCAACCAAAACGTAAGGGTGAAAGTCCATCGGCAGATGTTAACATGGTCTTCATGTTGCCGATGGAGTTCTTGGCGCCAGGTGATAAGGAACAGGCAGTCCTTGCCGATGAAGCAGCTCAACTAACTCTGGATCCAATGATGGCTGTGTTTGAAAAGCCTACCGATGATGAAAGGCAACACCTCAAAGCTTTGTTTGTTAAAGGCAGGGTTGATGGACAGCCAGTGTCAAAAATACTCATAGATGGAGGAGCGGCAATTAATATTATGCCGTATGTCATGTTCCGAAGACTTGGAAAAGGGGACCAGGATTTAACCAAGACGGATATGATGCTTAAAGATTTTGAAGGCAATGTGTCTCCGGCTAAAGGGGCGTTATGTGTTGAGTTGACTATCGGCAGCAAGACTTTGCCTACCACCTTCTTTATCGTTAACGGCAAAGGTAACTATAATTTGCTCCTAGGAAGGGATTGGATTCACGCCAACTGTTGTGTTCCTTCTACGATGCATCAGTACCTCGTACAGTGGATTGGAGACAAGATTGAAATTATCCCTGGTGATTCTTCTTATATAATCGCATCGGCTGATTCTGAGACCTATGAGCGAACAAAGTGCATATCGGGAGAAGCATGGGATACGGAATTTCTCAGGGTTGCCGATTATGAGCTCACACCGATCCAAGCAGTCGGTTCTAAAGATGAATTTTAATGGATCAGTTTGCCGATGGTGGAAAGCTTGGTCTTGGGTTCACATCGGCTGATAGTTTAGTGGAAATAGATATTGGTAACGGTGACAGGCCGAGACCAACTTTTATTAGTGCTAAGTTAGATTCTCAGTGCAAACAGCAAATGATTGATCTTTTGAGGGAATATAAGGACTGTTTCGCTTGGGATTATACAGAAATGCCTGGATTAGATCGGTCAATAGTTGAACATCGGTTGCCTATTAAGTCAGGATTTCGGCCTCATCAACAGCCTGCACGCCGATGTAATCCTAAAGTGTTACCTGATATTAAAGCCGAAATCACAAGGTTAATTGAAGCTGGCTTTATTCGGCAATGTCGATATGCCGAATGGATTTCCAACGTGGTTCCTGTTTATAAGAAAAATGGAAAACTTCGTGTGTGTATTGATTTCAGGAATCTTAATAAAGCTACACCGATGGATGGCTATCCAATGCCTGTTGCCGATTTATTGATTGATGCTGCAGCTGGACATCGGATCATCAGCTTCATGGACGGTAATGCCGGTTATAACCAAATTTTCATGGCTGAAGAGGATATTTCCAAGACTGCTTTTAGGTGTCCAGGTCATGTGGGTTTATTCGAATGGATTGTCATGACCTTCGGCTTGAAAAATGCCGGCGCTACCTATCAGAGGGCTATGAATTTTATCTTCCATAAATACATCGGCACATTGGTTGAAATTTACATAGATGATGTGGTGGTCAAATCTGAAGGTTTTGAGAGTCATCTGGCTGATCTGCGAAAAATCTTGGAGTGCACCAGAAAGCATGGTTTAAAGATGAATCCTACTAAATGCGCATTTGGTGTATCGGCAGGTCAATTCTTAGGCTTCATGGTACATCAAAGAGGTGTTGAAATCAGCAGGAAATCTATTGATGCAATTAATAAGGTTGTTGCTCCAGCCGATAAGACTGAGTTGCAATCCTTGATCGGCAAAATTAATTTTATTCGAAGATTTATATCTAATCTGTCAGGAAAGATCAAAGCCTTCAGTCCTTTATTAAAATTAAAAGCCGATCAGGAATTTATATGGGGAACAAAGCAGCAATTACCTTTAGAAGAAATTAAAAAATATTTGATAAATCCTCCAGTACTGGTTCCGCCTCAACACGGAAAACCTTTCAAGTTGTATTTGTCTGCCGATGATAATGTTATCGGATCAGCATTAATTCAAGAGTTTGAAGGGGAAGAACGTGTGATATATTATTTGAGCAGAAGACTGATAGACGCTGAGACCAGGTATTCGGCCATTGAGAAATTGTGTTTGTGTTTATATTTCTCTTGCACAAAATTAAGGCATTATTTGTTATCGGCTGAATGCACTGTCATATGCAAAGACGATGTGGTTAAGCATATGTTGTCAATGCCAATTTTGAAAGGAAGAATCGGCAAGTGGATCTTAGCATTATCAGAATTTGATTTGCGTCATGAATCGGCTAAAGCGGTTAAAGGACAGGTAATGGCCGATTTTGTTACTCAACATTGCAGTGTGGTAGATTATGCTGAGATTGCTCCATGGACACTTTTCTTTGATGGTTCTACTTGCGGTGAAGGAGCAGGAATCGGTATTGTATTAATCTCGCCTCGAGGGAAGAAATATGAATTTTCATTGCCGATTGCTGGCACTTCAACAAATAATCAGGCTGAATATCAAGCTTTACTGAAAGGGTTAGAATTGCTCAGAGAGATTCATGCCGATACAGTTGAAGTCTTTGGGGATTCCATGCTAGTCATTAATCAGTTGATTGGAACATATGAGTGCCGAAGTGAAATCTTGATTACTTATCATGAGAGGTGCCTGCAAATGTTAAAGGAGTTTAAAGATTTTTGACTTGAGCACATTCCCAGATTGCACAATGAAGAAGCTAATCGGCTAGCACAGCATGCTTCGGGATATTAACTGATCCGAGAAGTGCTGACATCGGTAATTGATGCCGATGACTAGAGAAGGGATATTGCCGATTACTTAAAAAATCCGTCTAAGAAAGTGGAGAGACGTATAAGGTTTCAAGCTACCAAGTATGTGCTCCTTGATACTGAATTATATTATCGCACTTTGGATGGGGTTTTACTCAAATGCCTTAGTAAAGAGGAATCGAAAAGTCTAATGGGTGAGATTCATGAAGGAGTGTGTGGGGCACATCAATCGGCATTTAAAATGAAATGGATTATTAGGAGGAACGGGTATTATTGGCCGACAATTCTTGAGGATTGTTTTAAATATTTCAAAGGGTGCCAGTCATGTCAGAAATTCGGTAATATTCAAAGAGCACCTGCATCGGCAATGAATCCTATAATCAAACCTTGGCCGTTTAGAGGATGGGCTATTGATCTCATCGGTCAGATCTACCCACCGTCGAGTAAAGGACATAAATTCATACTCGTTGCTACCGATTATTTCACAAAGTGGGTTGAAGCAATTCCTTTAAAGAAAGTGTCATCGGCAAATATGATTGATTTTGTGAAAGAACATATTGTTTACCGATTTGGTATTCCTCAGACTATTACTACCGATCAAGGAACTATGTTCACATCAGGAGAATTTGATAATTTTGCCATCGGCATGGGGATTAAAGTGCTAAATTCCTCTCCTTATTATGCGCAAGCTAACGGTCAGGCTGAAGCATCTAATAAAGGAATAATCAAGCTTATTAAACGGAAAGTTGAGGAAAGTCCTAGGAGGTGGCATACTCTTTTAAATGAAGCTTTATGGTCATATCGGATGGCGTGTCATGGTGCAACTAAGGTCTCACCATATCAATTGGTATATGGGCATGATGCAGTTTTACCTTGGGAAATTAAGACTGGTTCTAGGCGTGTATTTTCTCAGGATCACTTGACAGCCGATGAGTATGACACGCTTATGAGAGATGAATTAGAAGATTTAGCAGGTCATCGGCTAAAGGCCTTAATTAGCGTCGAAGAAAATAAAAAGAGGGTTGCCAGGTGGTATGATAGAAAGGTGAAAGTAAAAGAATTTGCAAATGGAGATTTAGTCTGGAAATTGGTTTTGCCGATTGGGACTAAGAGTTCGAAATTCGGCAAGTGGTCCCCTAATTGGGAAGGTCCTTATCGAATAAATCAGTTGGCTCCTGGTAACGCATACATCTTAGAAACCCTCGAAGGAGTTATATTTTCCAGAGCATTAAATGGGAAATATTTAAAGAAATACTACCCCAGTATTTGGACGGATGCATAAAATACAGGAATAAAGATATCGGCATTATATTACATTCACAGCCAATTGACAAAGTTCAGATTGCCGATAACTTGATAAAACCGATGAGTGAAGTCTACAAACTAAGGAAGGATTGAATAGCGGTTATCGCACGCAGGCGAATCTGGTCGGCTTCTTCCACTTCCCTGACGTCCGCATCGGCAGTGTCCTCTATCGGTTTAAGCTTTCTCCTCAGCGTCAGCGCCATACAGGCTTGATTGTCTCTGTCCTTTTGAAGAATTTTTAAAGTGTTGGACAGGTTGTCTTTCTCCTGTACGGCTTGGTTCAGGGCTGCTTCCACCTCTTTCAGCTCGGCCAGTAAAGCTGTTCTCTTTGCCGATAGATCAGTAATTTTCTTTTCAAGATCGGCGCCCGAAGCCTCTAAGTTGCTCATGCTTCTGTGCTTTTCTTCGGCGGCCTGCTTGAATTGTAATATTTCTTCTTTAAGTTTTGATTGAGCGGCTCTATCGGCAATTCGTCGAGCGGCTTTTTGGTATTGGAGTTGTCGGCTCTCAAGGTGGGCGGCATGAAAAAGGATTTCTTCAATATTGTCGGGGACTTGGCCACGAATCGCTTTGAAGATTGCTCTTGTGGAGTCTGAATCTTGGACCAGCTGAGGTGTATCTTGATGCAACAAAGATAATAATGTTTCTAATTTGGTTCTGACCTCAGCTGATACAGTTCCTAAGGCAAGCGCAGAACTTTCTTCTTCTTCATCGTCAGGAATGTTGACAGTAAAAGAGAATAGGCTGTTTGGAGAGTCTTGTTCCTGCGAGGGGATTAGTCAGTTACAGGAGAAGGAATATTGCAGAATAATGGTTAACTTACTTGCTTCAAGGCGATTTCTTGCATTTGGCTGGAGGAGGCAGCTTGCAATATGTCCTCGGCAATGCTTGCCGATGGATCAGTTCTGGCAGGGCTGAGTGGTGGCAAGTCTGTGGCTATATCGGCAAGTGTTTCTTGAGGTGCTGTTGGTGGTCCTGGTGCTGGCACATCCGGCGGTGTTGACTGAAGAGATGGTGCTGGAACTGTGGAAAGTGCCGATGCAATTTTGGATCGTTTCGATTGAAGGACTACGTAAGATGAAGCTTTGCGCTTAGGCTGTGGTTCCTCAAACCCAGATGACTGGGGGGGGGCATCGGCACCAGAGGACTGTGGTTTTGGATCGGCTGAAACAGCTACAGATATGTCCACTTGTTGCTACAAGTAAATGGAGTAATTAGTGCTAATTATAATAGTTGAAATCGGGTTAAAATTGGAGAAACATACCTCTGGAGAGTCGACAAGGATGACATCTGAAGGTGCGTTGACGGGTGATGGGGGACGAGATGCCGATAAAGACTCTAGAAGTGTAGAACTCGCGCCCTGAAAGATGGAATCGGTAAGTCACAGCAATCGACATCGGCAAAAGAAAGTGAGGTGGTTACCTGAGATGACTGTGCCGAAAATATGACCGATTTGGTACCCCTCTTGGCACGACCGCGGCCCACTGGGGCGTCTAACGAGGGAGCCTTGTGGCCGATGATGGATACTGGGGAAATCGGCTGCAGCCGTATGACCTTGCCACTCTTACTCAATGTTGGAACCGGGTCATCAACCTGTTAAAGAAAGGGTTAATTGCCGATGGATTAAGGAGGAGTTGAAAGGAGTACAGAGGGTTAGACTTACTGCATCGGCAGGGATGACGTGATCAGGGTCAATAGAGTTCCAGTAAAAATGAGGAGAGGCGAAAAATAGCTGTTCCTTCCATTCTTGCCACCATAATTTGAAGGATTCGGTGACAAAAGAAGCCGGTACCCAGTCAGTAAGATCGGCATTTGAGATATCGGCATTGGGAAGGAGAGTAACAATTCTGTGCCAGTCCACACGGCTCACGATGGTCTCTCTTAGTTTAATCACATCGGCAAAACATAAGTTGATGGGCAATTGTCCAAAAGCTAGTTGTCTTGCTGCTGCCGATGGATAGTAGAACTCGTATGTGGGATTGATATTCTTCCCGCTTACAAAAATATTGACTGGGATAGCACGAGGAGTGATTATTGCCCTAAGGATGTCGGCGTCCTGGTTCAGGGCCTCATCGGTAAGATTAAAGGAAAGAGAGAATCTTGCTGCTTCATCAACATACGGGACCCATGCCCGAAGCTCAGAGGGGATGCCGACGTAGAGGCTGTGGAAAAGATTGCCGATCTGGATTTTGTTCGCCTCTGCCCCTGGTAGCACTGCTAGTGCTTCTCCAAAGTTGATGGGGGGACGCGTTGCTGATTCTTCTTCCCCAAGTTGATAGTCTTCAGGAAGACTTCGAGGGAATTGCTGGGCAAACAGGTCGATATGGAAATATTTGTGCATGTGGGCATTCAACCACATGTTAATGAACCACCAGGGACCCCCCAGGTTACCGATGGATTTACCTTGCAGCAGCCTTTGTAACACTTGATGGAGGAGATGGTAGACTGAGCCAAGAAGGTATCGGCCCAGGGGGAGCTTGACGCCGCTAGCCAACAGTTCTGCCGCAGGGAGGTGCATGTTGGTCGGTCCAACTGTTCTGCCGCAAAAAATAAACTTCTCAAGCCACATATTCAAAAAGGCTGAGTGTTCCCTGTGATTGACTGAACCAGATTTCTTATACTCATTGATATAGCCAGTCCAGCCGCCAATGTTTCTGGTGGTCAGCCGATGCTCGGATTTCCGTTGGAACAGTGAGTTGTCATCAGCAGAAGAAATGTCCAAGCCAGTAAGCATGTACACATCGGCAAGAGTAGGAGAAGCTGGCCCATGTCTAAAGATAAAGGCATTCAGGGTATCCGACCAGAAATAGGAGGCGGCAATTAATAAAGACTCGTTCCTCTCCATATCGGCAATGGATATTCTGATGCACTGTTCTAACTTGCGTTTCGCCCAATACAGCTCCATTGGCCTAGCGACCCTCAGATACCAGTCTTTCCATCCCTTGGTGGTTTTTGGCCAAGAACGGAAGGTATCAGTCCAGAGTCCCAAGTCAAAATTCTGAGTTCTGAAGGGGATTCGATTGGTTTCTGCGTTTATAATGTCGGTTGGGTCTGGATTTCCCATTGGGCCTAGGCAAATGAAGTGATTCTGAAGCGTTGGGATAAGAAGATTATTGTAAAGCTCCTGAGATTAAAGATTGGGAACAAGGAAGAGTCATGAACTGCGCAGAGAAGGAGAAACGAAATGTCAGAGGATAGGCAAAAGGAAAAGACTAACCTTGGGGACGTCGAAATGAATAGCCATGGCCGCGATGGAGATGGAGAAGGCAAAGAATGCTAATGGAGGTTAAGGGTCACCGTCAAGAGCGCCGATGATCGAGTTCGTCGAAGAATCGCCTGTCGATGTCGCCGCCGGAGAGAGAAAAGCTAGGGTTTGAATCACAGATGAAAAATGGGCCGCGGCGAAGGAAGCACTATATGGGCCTGTTGGTACAGGATCTCCACTACCACGCATGCAACTCTCGAGGAGAAGTTCAAACGGTTTGGGCAATTACGACCAGGAGGAAATTTCGGCGCATAAAGTATTCTATACTCCGAACTTGGGGGGCATGTGTTGACACCGTTTTTTGACACGTGTCAATATGGACCGAAAACTGTG
>JALGXP010001810.1:0-11372 GCA_023333625.1 Bothriochloa decipiens | reverse complement strand
AGCTGCCTCCTAGTAAGCAGTGCATCCGTTTGTGCTACTATAAAGAGGAGTACTCCGTACATAGTCTAGTGATCAATTCTTGTCTGCTAGCTGAAAGTTTTGCATGTATTGGCCGGCAATAGCTGCTAGCCTGCTGCTCTCGCTCTGCTATGTCTACTGCCGCTGCTGATCCATGTCCCCTCGTTGTTGCTCTTTTTTTCAGACCAAATCTCGTTGTTGTTTGACAACAAGCAAGCATATAGCAGTAGTACATGACACCAAATCAACGCAAATAAATTCTCAAGAGGGAAAAAAAAAGACGATCATGGGTCTTGATTTTAACTTTAGAAAGCGAAATATACTAAACTATGAACACTTTTTTACTTGTTAAAATATTTTAGGAATTGATAAAATACAAGATTTGTCAACTAAAATTTGGCAAACTCTTAGAGATGCTCGTATCTTAATTTTCGTATCTTAATTTTCAAGTAAACGGGACGCCAATGCAAGTTGCATTGGTACTAACCTACCTTGTCCGCTGATACACCCCGATCATTTCCACTGTATATATCAATACCGAATCACACTGCTGTGTTTAGAAAAAAAACTGTTGTACGTGTGGGTTCCGGTTCCAGTTTTTGATGCTCCGTCAGGGGTAGGGATATTATATTTCTATTTATTTGGAAATTATAGCATTGGAGCTTGAAACAAGCGGCTGGAGAGACCTGCTCTGGGCGCCACTACTGAAAATGGCATCTTTGATGAGTGCAAATTGCTTTGCCGAGTGCTGAATATCTTATTAAAGGTCCTAGGTGTGTCCACATGTCTCAATTTCTACATGTCAAACCCTTGTTGAAAGTTACACAGATTTCACCGTTATGTGTGGAGAAGAAACATTTGTTTGATTATATAGACAATAAACTGGTCAAGATTTTGTTTAAGATTTTTATTTGATTAGTTTGGCTATCATCTAATTCATGTCACAATAATAATATAATTATTTCTAATAAAATCAACAGTTTAATTAGTTATAGATAATTATTTATTTAGTAAGTAATAGAGAATATTTATTTATCAAGTAAGGGTCAAAGTTTATTGTATTTAATGTTTTAATAGATTTTTATCTTTATAAGAAAAACCAGAGTTACTAAATCAAAAAAATAGAAAAAGAAACAAAAAGGGCATCACACAACAAAAAAAGTCATGCACCTCATGTAAGGGAGCCCAACCTTCGTACGTGTCAATGAAGGAAAAAAAAAGAAGGCAGAGCGGTCAAGGAGTAGAGGTGGAAACGAAAAAATATATCTTTACCTAATAATTAATTGTGAAAATTTCTTACTATCTTTTTGTCCGTCACAGCCTTGGGGATTTGAGCCATGGTCTCTAGCTTTCAAATAGCTAAAGCTTACCACCATAGCCCAACAACTTTGTTGATGTGTAACAAAACTTTTTTATATTTACCATTGTTAAAGAATAACACTTTCAAATATTTAAGAGTGGGCAAAACAAAAAAAATAAGACAACAAAAATATAGTATTGCACATATGAGACGAATGAAAAAAATAAAACTACAAAAATATGGTATTGCATATATTAAAATAAATTGGTAAAACGAAAAACTAAGAAAACATGGTATTGCATATATTAAAATGTGGTGTTGTATATATCTATGTGTATACCACTATACCTGATAATAAAGAGAAAAAGTTTTGAACCCACTTTTAACAGTTTTAGCTTCATCATTTGAAAAACAAATTGCTCTAATAGTAGAGCAAAGTGTTGTACCAAGTGGGTCCAAAATAGAAACCGAAAAAATAGAAAAAAATTACACCTTAGCTACCACCACGCTCTACTTCACCGAAATATAGAATGGATAAAATACCTTTATCAATACTTATTACTTCAAACTACAAAAATAATTTATTCATTCATGAATAGAAATTTAATGTGTGCCAAATAATTATATATACACGCAACAACGTTGTACAAGATATCGCGATAAACTTCTTGAATAATGCTAAACCACTAGCCCTTAAAGATTGCAATTGATGGTAATGATATATTTTTATCCATCACCCGTTGCAACGCACGGACACTTTTGCTAGTCTATACCTAATAATAAAACACAGAAATTTCTGTCCGCCCCAAAATCTGTCCGCCCGACCCTTGCCTATTCTCATACGGTTCTGTGGAGGAAAAGAGAAAAAATAAATAGAAGAAAAGGAAGGTTCCAGATGTAAAAATACAAGAGACAAAGAAAAGATAGAACAGTCAAAATTAATTTCGAGAATATTGAGGATTCCTGATGTAAAAGCTTAGCACACATTGGGCCTGCTCATGGGCTCGAACCTGTTTTGTGGGCCTTAAAAAATAACAAAGTAGCAAAACTATTTTTTTCTAAAATTCCTCTTGACTAGACCTACACTTGGAAGTTATAAAAAATAGAAGAAAAACAAAAAAGCATCAAAATATTTTTTTAAAACTCCTCGTGACTAAGTCTATACACTAGAATAAAATATTATATGTAGTTATAGATCTATGTTTTCTTTCAATTAGATATAGAATGTTTTTCTTGTATTTTACACTGAAGTTTTTACGATAATCTTCTATCGATGTGTGTAATTTATGCTGAAAATTTCATTTACAATGGATTGAACACATATTGACTGGGTTAAAGTATAAAACAAAAATACAACTTAATTATATAAAATACAACATGGGAGCACAAAGCACTCGACGTCACACCACCACACATGGCATGTCTTATCTCTCTGCAAATTGTGATACGAGCGAACTTAAACTCCTACAGGCTGCCCATACAGTGCCGCATCAGCCGCTTATGGAACTTCTCTATTTACATGGCTCGGCTCTATGTTTGATCTTGCCACCACTGCACACAGACACCTCATTGCATTTGTATCAGGAATTGAATTGACAGGAAAATTGGGATTCATGGCTCGAAATGAGGTCCACGATGGTGAGACATTTGTATGATGTGCACGGAGTGCGATGCCACAGAGCAGCGGTATAGAGCTAATTTGGTATATGGGGCTCTAATATCTGCAAGCTTAGTGGCCTTGATATATGTGAAGCATCCCGTAGGGACCGATGCCCAATTGAGGCTCTATGTCAGACGTCAGCATGGATAGATTAGATGTGGTGCTGGTGTTCTGACCACGCTAAACTCTGTCCTGCATCACACATTACGCTAAAAGCTACAATGTAGTGATGTGGCGGGAGTGCACACATCAAAAGGTACAGGGGAGGAATGTTGTGCTTTTTGCATGGGCGAGCTAGAGGTGATAGTAGTCATGTTTGAGAAGAGATCGACGAGATGGAGTAGACGAACAACAACTACCATAAGTGTTCACACACTAAAACAAAATTTGATCTTTTAACATAAACTAGTATTCCTTTTACACTTAAATCCTCGGTAGAATGAGAATTAGTATATATTTTTTGTTAACCCTGTTGCAACGAACATGCACTTTTGCTAGTACGGACAATTGGACAAACATTGGTTTAAGCTGGACGAAAAATTAGTTGTGCCAAATTTTAACTTTTTACATCAGAAACCCTAATTTATTTTGAAAGCTATTAACGCCCTCCACCTTTTCTTTCTCTCTATCGTCTTTACATCAGGAACCCTGAATTTCTTTCTATTCCTTCCCCCACTTATCTCACTTAGCGTGAAACTGAGTCAGATTAGATGACTGAGTGGACAGAAGATTGGCAGAAAAAAAGTTGCTCGAAATTTTTTCTTTTTATTAGTAGCTATATATATATAGACTGGCAAAAGTGCTCGTACGTTACAACGGAAGATAAAACACTATGCTACATTTACATATGTTTGTATAACACAAGTAAGAAGGCATAAAACATATCGATATATAGTAAGGCATAGAACATTTCGATATATAGTATGTCTTTCCTGATGCGCCGGACCCCGGCGATCGCCCTGCTCGTCTGTCATACGAAGCCGGGGTGCATACGTTCTGTGGCCTATATCAAAGATACACTAAAGAAGGCTTTACCCGGTCGGTCCTCGGTCACATGCAAGTGGACCAACATATATATATACATCACACAACAAATTAAACCGGGAGTCACAATCTAGAACAAGTAGCACTACATATGTCTAATTAAGTAAACATACTACATTCACCGCGGTGATCCGCATGTCCATGGCATAGAAGGTGGCCATCATACCGCAGTACTTGTCTTGGTGCTGGTTGCCGAGCATGGAGCGCTTTGGCATCTCAGCCACGCCGTAGGCGCTGTCGTCCTCCTACACGAATAATGGCGGCACCACCTCGTCCAAGGACCTCTTCCTCTGATTCGTCGTAGCAGCGACAACTGTCTCATGACGAGTGGGAGCCTCCATCAGCACGCGGTTGATCAAAGCTATATTTGGATCGGATTTGCTTTATTACATCGTAGCCTACTCTCTCGTGGTTGTTAGACAACCGGCGATATATTCGAACGAGATAGATACAGAGAAGCGGAAGGCGGACACGTCAGGGCAGAAGGAAATTTTACCTTTTAATTATTTGCTAGGTAAATATAAAGATAAAGAGGTATAGATACCAATATAGATATAGGTTCATTCTACCAGTAGGTACAAATTTTATCGCTCCGACTCCAAACATTATAGTGGGATCGTTTTTGTTTTCATTGTCAAAAATCCCTCATGTTGCTGGGACAAATCGTATTGAATATGCATTGGTATATACTAGCCCACTACGTGAGTTGTGAACTTCCAGAACGGGCAAAAATGGATTAACGCAGCAGGCAAGGCCGTCCGCTTGCGGTGCCACGCTACGGTAAATCCGGACGGCACCGCAGCAGGCGCGGCGCCCGCTGCGGTAAAGCTGATTTCTCGCAGCGACGACAGTAGGAAACCCGTTGTGGTTAATATTTTCGAAAAAACAAAAAAAAAATAGGCTAGATCTGGGCCCGCGTTGGACCCGGATCCCGCCGCCGTCGTCGATCCGCCGCCAGGCCACCGAAAGATCTTGCGCCGCTGGGACCTGCTTGGTGGAGAAGTAGAAGGAGGCTCTCGCGGCGGATCCGGCCTCCCCGGCAGCGCTACCGGCGGATCCGCCGTCGGCGCCTCCGCATGGGCCGTCCCTGCCTGCATCCGCCGGATCTGCACCGCCGGTGGGTGCTGTGTCCTCCACGCCGCCGAATCTACAAGGCATGAAGTGTGAGAAATGGATCCACCAAGGATCTGATTGAGGAGAGTGAGGACGAGGGGCATACCGCCGGTGAAGAGGATGGAGAAGGTGAGGGGGTCGCCGATCGTGAAGAGGAGGGAGCCAGATCCGCCACTGTGGCGCCTGCGTGACACCGGAGCTCCTACCATGGCCGGCGTCGTGGAAGGGGGCTCCTCCTCGTGCCGCCTTGGCCCCTCCCTGCGCGACGCTGGAGCTCCTCCCCTGGCCGTCTTCGTGGAAGGGGGCTCGCGCCACCGGAGCTCGTCCCCGCGCCGCCGTGGCCCCTCCCTGCGCGACACCGACGATGGATCTGCCCCTCCATGGATCCTCCTCGCTGGATGTGGGCCCTGGAGCCGCCATGGAGCTCGACCGCTCCTCACTCCGCCGTCTTCGATAGGGTAGGCGTGGCCGCCCTTCCCCGGCCAGGAGAGGACGAGAGGGGAGAGGTGCAGGGTGGAGGCATGCGCCGAAGGAGAGGAGGAGGGGCAACGTGCTGCGGGGAGGAGGAGGAGCGTCGCGCTCGCTGCGGTGAGAAGAGTCGCGAAGTGTTGTGTGGTGTGCGGCTAAGATAAGGAAGGATTCAGTGTTGAGAAACCCTAACACCACCTTATATACTAGGATCACAGTTATTGGGCCGATTTGGGCATATTGGGTCGTCGCCTTAACCGTAGCGGGCTTTAAAGTACGTCCGCTGCGGTAAATAAAAAATGCCTGCTGTGGTAAATCGTGGCGATTTACCGCAGCGGGCAGTAAGAACATCCGCTGCGGACCACCAAAATGCAACGCTGCGTAAATTCATTTGTGACGTAGTGGCCGGTAGGCCCGCGCTTCGCGCGGGCAGCAAGCTGACAACGTACACGGCAAAGATTACAGGCCTAAAGTTTTTGCAGTGGTCTCTGTGGGGACTGAAACATTGCAACGCATTGAGCCTCAAAGAGTTTCAAAATTGCAATCGAATGTGTCACGCTTTTAATTATTTTGAAGATGTAGCTCCCCATTCATTGAAATATGCATATTAATTCTGTAAATAGATGTATTGCGGTGTGAAACCCGGTGCTCCAATTTCCTGTATATAATTGTACATAAGAACTGCAGCATCTCTGAGTATAGCAACCTAAAAATAGATGTATTCCGTTTTGAATCCTGGGGCTCCAATTTGCCGAATATAATTTAGCATACGAACTGCAGCATCTCTGAATATAGTAACAAAGAAACAGGTTCTGTGGAAAGAATGGAGCACAATAGAGCCATGTAAGCAAAGATTAACAAAGAAACGCCTTTTGTGGAAAGAATGGAGCCCTGTAAGCAAAGAGTATTAGTGACAACGTTAAATTTCAACATGGACTTTTTGGCGAAAAGGTGAGAGTCCTAATCAGTTTGAAACTGCTTCAAGAAAAGAAAAAAAAAACTGAACGATCTGTACTGTAGTCAGTATATGGAAAAAGTCTAGATAACCCCCCAACCTATTGAGGTCGGACCACTTCACTCCCTCAGCTACAAAACCGGTCATTCTACCCATCAGCTTTACAAAACCGGTCACAAAACCCCCTAAGCTGTCTGTTTTTGATGGAGGTTTTGCCACCGTGGCAACTAATGTGGATGACGATGTGGCGATGGTCCACATGTCAGCCACCCCTCTCTCTTCTTCTCTCCCCTCTCCCTCACTCTCCCGTGCCTCCCTCTTCTTCCTGCACGGTGGGGGAGGATGAGCCGCGCAGGGCCGGAGACTCCTACGGGCGTTAACTCGCGGGTGGGCGCGGCTCCGGCGGGACTCCAGTGGGCGTGGCTCCAGCGAACGCGGCCGGCGTGACCTCGTCGTGCGGGAATGACGTCTCGCCACCGCTGTTGCGGCTCTGCTCGGCTGGCAGGTGACATGTGGGCCATTGCCACATCGTCGTCCAAGTCAGCTGCCATGTTGGCAAAACCACCCTCAAAACTAAGGATGGCAGCGGATCGGGTTAGGAGCTGGTATCCGCGGGTTTCGGGTCCTGCAGGTTTGGGTTTGGGGATGATTTTTCACCCATGGTTTTTGGGTTCGGGTACCCGAAACCTATCAGGTTCGGGTATATCCAATGGATATCCAAAATATGTATATATACATGTGAATATGTGTGTATATATATGTATATATATTTGTGAATATGTGTATATATACATGTGAATATGTGTATATAT
Organism: Bothriochloa decipiens; assembly: GCA_023333625.1. NCBI lineage: Eukaryota > Viridiplantae > Streptophyta > Magnoliopsida > Poales > Poaceae > Bothriochloa > Bothriochloa decipiens. The sequence continues at coordinate 4,002 of JALGXP010001810.1, read as the reverse complement.
ATATGAATATGTGAATATGTGTATATATATATGTGTGAATATGTGTGTATATATATATCCGTGGGTTTCGGGTATTCATTCAGGTTTCGGGTATCCGTTTGGGTTTCAGTATCCACGGGTTTGGTTTTGGTGATGAAATTCCACCCGAATCAGGTTTGGGTTCGGGTTTTGACTTCGGGTTTTAGGTTCGGGTGCACGGAGACTCCACCCAATCTGAACTCAACCCGTTGCCATCCTTACTCAAAACTGCTTAGGGGATTATTTGACTTGTTTTGTAAAGTTGAGAGGGTAGAATGACCGGTTTTATAGTTTAGGGGGGTGAAGTAATCCTACCTCAATAGGTTTGGGGTTATCTAGACTTATTCCTGAATTTACCCTAGATGGGAAGGATGCACATGTTGACTTAGTAGAATACATACGCGCACGCAGCAGCAGTAGCCAGTCACCTGTGCGAAGGGGAACAACGTAGAGGAAGAGGCTACGCTGACCGGGCAGGGCCACGCACGGACCGGAAGCCGCAACAGGGAAAAGGAAGAGGCGAGCACGCAGGGACGGTCGCTGATGCCGAAGCGCACGGGGCCACCCGGGGAAGGGCGACCGGCTTCACCCGTGTTCACCGCGCCTACCAGCGCGGCCATACGCACCACGACGGCTGTCGGATGGCCTCGGCGAGGGAGGTGGCCGGCACCGGGGCTTTGGCGCTGCAGGGCGATGCTGCGGCGGGCGAAGGGCGGCGGCGAGGGAAGCGGGTGTTTTATGGCAAATGAACCGGCGAAGGAGGGCGCAGGCACGGAGGCGGGCCGGTGCCGCGGCGGCAGTCGGATCGTGGAAGCGATGAAGCTCTGTGACGGACCCGTGGCGGAGAGCGCTGTGGATGTGCTGCGGGAGGAGGTGTAGTTGGAGATACGGTGGCTGCTGCGGTACCCTGTTCTTCGTAACGTGAGTGGTGTGGGTTGTTCTGGAAGTTTGGGACGTGGCATGTCGAGGGATCACGGTGGGGTCTGTTTACTGTTACCGGAACAGTAGAATGTGAGAGCGGCGAGGGTGTTGCCGAGGTCCGTTCTTAGTTGGGACAAGGATCAGTGTGTAATTTTTATATTTATTGAGGTCCTGATTGCTTATAGGCTGGACAGTTGTCTTTATCCTTGTATGTTGTACTAGCTGAGTACCCGTACGTTACAACGGGATAAAAATCATACATGACAAATGGGAAGAATCAACTTAACCATGGATGTCGCCTCATCGCGCATTGTCAGTCATCCTCCCTAAGTCAGCACTCAAGCTCACAGGAGTTAGCCTCCATGTCCTACCTGCGCGCCTTCTGCAGGCAAGGGGCATCACACGACGTACCCCAAGGAACCATAGGCAGAGTGTCTTGATGGGTTTCTCCTCGGTCCAAGGTGCGAGCATGGCAGCAAAGCGTAAGTCCACAAGAGGAGCTCCAGCTATAGCAGTGCTGTGTCACGCACCAGCATTGGCTGCCCTAACCATTACTACCAGTCATTGTCGAGCCTATGTATAGAGGAAAAAAAACAACATATTATTGATACACAGTGAAATACTAACTAATTGATTCGCATTACAGATTATCAACTTGTCTGGTTGGTTCAAGCATTCGAAGAGCAGCCTCATGGAAACATTGTCAGTGAACATACCTGTACCATGATGCTTTGCTGGTGGCACAAGTCCATTCCATTCATGCGTTTTGCCATCAAAGTAACAAATTGTTTGCATTCCTTCCCAAATACCTGGATCAAAAATAGCATCATTTCAGTCCAAGGCATGGAATTATTTTCGGCGATAATTATGCAGTAAGTTTAGGGTAGTAAACCTGACTCTATATACTCAAACTATTTGCAGGAACAGCTATTCTCTAGCGACACATAAGCTAAACCATTTGTAGAAACGTTTGGACATAACTCGCTGCTAGTGGCTTCCATTAAAGCAATCATCTTGAATATTTACTGCCTTGTAAAGTTTACAGAAGAAGGCCCTTCCTACACTTCCAATGGTTTTGCATAAAGAAGAAGAAAAAAACAAAATTGTCAGAGTACCAAATAGACCTACAAAACTGCCTGATACATCAAGGGCAACGAACCGTTAAATTTTTCAGACAGTAGAACAACTTGGCAAAATAAGTAACTGCAGAACCAAAATTGCAGCCAATTTCTGTTAGGTTAATCATCATGATCCAAATATTTAGATTCGAGCATCAAGAGAAACCTTTATAGTTTATGCTTTTTCATGCTGCCATGATTGTCTTGCCTATTTCCTTCTGGCCACAGAAGTCGGGCGCGGAAAGTGCTGAATGTGCCCGCATGTAATCTTTCTAGGGGATTTCCATCGATCAGGAACATGGAGAAGGAAGAGGTTAAGGGATCTGGGGATTTGAAGTAGACTCACCACATCCTTCAGGGAAGGCAGTACCACCGTGTGCTCCTCATAGGACGGTACCTGCAACAGGTGGAGGAGGGCTCGATCCGGTTCCGGTGCCAGGAGGGCCTACTCGCCCCTCTCCCGGTATTCACGGAGCGATGGGGTGTGGCGGCGGCGTGATAGGGCAGCGGCGATCCAGCGGGATTGGAAGGGGTGGACCGGCCCGGAACGACATCAGCGGGAGAGGGCCGCGGCGGCAGCAGGCGGCGGCGTCAGGAGCTGGCCACGGCGGCTGCGTCGGGGCAGGGTGTCATGGGGAGCCGCGCGCCGCGCGCCGAGGCAGGGCATGGAGCAGCCGGCGAGGGCGAGGGCGACGACGCAGGGATGGCGATCCGCCTCCGTTGCAGAGCCGCGCATAGCACACCGAGGCAGGGCGACGGCGCTGGGATGCCGATCCGCCTCCATCGCAGAGCTGTGCGTCGTGCGCCGAGACAGGGCGAGGAGAAAAGCCGGCGAGGGCGACGGCTGTTCCTCCTTGGAGCGAGAGTCGAGGGCGGAGGCGGTTCTGTCTAGAACGGGGAAGTGAACTGGGGGACTTTTTTTCCTACGTAGGAGGAGGACGAGTGGTAACCGCGTATGTCGGGGTTAAGGAGCGGAGGGGGGTCATTAGGAGTGCGGAGACGATACAATTTGGGTCTTTTTAGGAGTATAAAGACTTGTACGCTCCTGGTTTTAATAATCCTAAATGCTACTTTCTGAATGCGCAGGATCCCGTCTCTTAGCATGCACACAGCGAAGGTCGTCCGATCTGATCCACATAAAAACAACGGAAGTAAAGCACCCGACAGCTGCACGCACGCCTGCACAGCTTCTTCCTCCCGCACTCGGCCCGGTCCGACGCGCGCGTTTCTCTCCCTCTCACCGCCGTCCATCGACCGGTGCCGGCCGGCGAGCGGCGGACGGCGATCGCGCGCTCCTCTCCCTCTCCCACACCCCCACCGCCTCCCTCACGCACCATGGCCTTCTCCGCGCGCACAGACTTGGCGGATTCGCCTGCGGCGGGGCCTGATTCGCCTCCGGCGACGTCCGGATCGGCAGGATCCGGCACCGGCGGCCGCGTATCTACCACAGGTAGGCTTCCTCTTCCTTCTCTCCCCTCTCTCCTTCTCCTCCCCCAACTCCGGCGACCTAGGGTTCCGGCGAGCACCTTCTTCTTTCTCAACTCCGGTGGGCTCTAGATCGCCGGCCGGCCGGGGGGGGAGGAAGGGAAGCCAGGCGGTGGGGATGGTGGCTAGGCGGCTTAGGGTGCCCTGGTGGTGGGGGCGGCGGCTGGGCCAGGTCTAGGGTGGGGGCGCCATGGCCAGACTTCGTCGGAGCTCGCCGGAGATCGTCGTGGCTGCATCGGGGGAGTGGGAAGGGAAGAGGGCGGCCGCCGCGGGCGCTAGGGTTCGCCAAAGCTCCGACGAGCTAGGGCCGCGGCCCTAAGTCACCGGAGCTCCGGCGAACCCTCGCGCCCGCGGCGGGGCAGGGGCCGGCGGCGGGGGCAAGGTCGACGGAGTGGGTGATGAAGACTGCTGCTTTTTTTTTGCAACACCGCGCTGTGCTCTAGAAAAGTGTGCAGGCTGA
>JALGXP010001809.1:0-11377 GCA_023333625.1 Bothriochloa decipiens | reverse complement strand
AAAATGGTTTGGGATACAACAGCCTACTGCCAGGTTCAAACTACAAGCATCATGTATGCAATGAAACATATGAAATTCACCTTCTTACTGTATGTACAAAAATTTGAAGAACTGCACAGCTTGAATACTTGGGGGTACATCTGGGTGCAGACTGTTATGTACTCTGCAAATTTTGAACACATGTGGGCACAGACTGGCATACTCACCGCATAATTTTATAATTTTTAATACGATTCAGTTTAAGCAAACTTTAGATCCACTCTAGAGTTTTCAGTTATTTTTAATCACTTAGGTGAAAACGTTTTTGCCTCGACATTGAGATTTGAAGCAAGGGACCTGGCCAAACATGAATACCAGTAGTCCAGAATTCCATATGCATCCCGATCAAATGTCACGGAGCAAGACGCAAGTGAAGTGGTTATGCGTCATTAGAACTGGGCAGCAACGCAGCAGTGCAGAAGAAATGAGCCGACAGGAACGTAATTCGTCAGATTACACCAGTGCGCACAGAAGCACCAACGGATTATCATGCCAGGTGAGTGAGCAGCGTGTGCCACCCGCAACGACACGGGTAAGAGCAGGCAGCGAGCGAGAGCAGCAGGACCCCGAGATCCCAAACACCACCGCTCGCATCCAACTCGATGAACACCAAACTATGGATCTGGCCGTCGAGATCCAGCGCGGAAGGATGGGAGAGCCATCACGTTACGACTTACGAGGAAGGTGGAAATGAGGGAACTGGACCTTGTGGAAGTCGTTGGGCGCGACACCAGGGAGGTAGAAGGCGGCGGCCGGCGAGGCGGCGAGGAGCACCGCGAGGGCGAGCGCCCCCGCGGCCCAGCGGAGCATCGCCGGAGCACGCATCGGTGGGGGCTGGATCTGAGGCGGAGGTGGCGCTCCCTTGCAGTCCACCGGCAAGTCTGTCTGGCACTGGCAGAGAGACTCTCTGTGCTGTGGCCCTTCTCTGATGTCTTGGCTCCGAACTGAACTGGAATGCTACGAGAAAAAAAAAAATGGTGAACAAGCGGGCCGGACTGAATTGGGGCCCATCCGTTGAATGGGCTTACGTTCAAGGAAAATCAGATGGGCTTTGCGCGGCTTCAAAGTTAGTCAGGCCGTTGTTCGATTCCGACAAGCAGGCAACGATGGCCCAACGCCAGAACCCGTCCTCACGAAACTGAATTCTAAATTTGTAAATCGTTTTGCCTTCGTGCAAACAATTTGCATCACATATAGTGGAATCTTCCACTCAAAAAATAAATAAATAAAGTGGAATGTACTGTAGTAAACTTCTCTGCACGAAAGGAGTTTTATATAGAGGAAAGAAAGTCTATGCAATTGTTTGAAAATATATACTGCATCTGTCATCAAAAGCTGGGGTTTCATAGTAGAAAGATCTGCCATCAAGTTAAAATTCTTGTAAAATGAAAGAGCGTCAATATTTACAACACCAAATGAACACATTATGAAAAACAATATTGAAGGTGTATCTAATTTAATGACACTAATTTGGTACCATAGATTTTTATGTTATTTTCAATATACGAACAAACTTTAAATAGTTCAACTTTAAGAATGGAACGACTTACAAATTTGGAACAGACGAAGTATTTTCAATGTAAAGTAGATCAATCCATGTTTATTTGACTCTCCGAATTTCATCGTACATTGAACTAATTAGCACGGTCTACAAGGTTGGTTTTACTAACGGTTAGCGCACAGTGTGGACAAAACGTACTCCAAAAAGGATGTGGGGATTCCCCGATCGATCGAGATTCTGTCGTTATACTAGTAGGGACGGACCAGATCGGAGGGTGGGGCATGCTGGACCAGCAGCAACAGCAAGCAAATATATATCCAGGGAGATGAGCGAGATCCGCAAAGAGGAAAAAGAGCAAGCAGGTGAGCCCAAGCAGTTAAGAGTCCAAGGCCGGCGAGACAACAAGAACAACATCTCTATATATATACTATATCCCTGGACTATATATATATTTACCATCATCTATATGAGCGTGGGCTCGCACTGATGCGTTTGCTGCTGCCCCAGGCATCATGTGAGCCTGCCGAGCGCCTGTCATTGTTTGAATAATGCAGTGGCATGCAGATGCAGCTAGCGCCCAAATAAGCTGCATGCCAAGAAGGTCCCTCTAAATGGCTGAATCTCATTAGCTTGGATAAGGGCCCGCTATATATGTGTAACCTGATTTTTCAATTTTTGTCCTTTTTACAATGTTCAAGCATATAGTATATATGCTTCAATAGTTATATCCTAAGCATATCTTTGAGAAATTGTTTGGCATGTTCAAATCTGCTGGATACGTTCAGATTACCTATGTCTAGACCAGCCTACAATGAATTCCTCCTTTTTCAGAATGATTTGAAACCACTCAGGGAACAAAATGATCAGGATGATATCTGGATTTTCCAATGGAATAATGAGCTGTACAGCTCTAGCCACTACTATGTTGTCCCACCTTCACCTTTTCGTTGGATTTGGAGAACAAAATGCATACCCCAAATTAAATTCTTTGCCTGGTTGCACTATGAGAAAACCTGGCTTTGCCGACTGCCTGTGGCTTTGCCGACTGGCAAACGTCGGGCAGTCGACAAAGGCTATTTTTATCACCTGCCTGAGTCTGGCAGTCGGCAAAGGCATCTTTGCCGACTGCCAGAGCCGACTGACAGACCCAGGCAGTCGGCAAGCCAGACTTAGGCAGATGGAAAAGACAGCCCCCTTTGCCGACTGTCTCAGGCTGACAGTCGGCAAAGATTCCTTTGCCACTGCCAGACTCAGGCAGTTGGCAAAGATTTGATTTTTTTAATCTTAATTCTAAACTTTTTTTGTGGTCCTTCTAAATTGTATTGAATTATATTTTTGAATTTAAAATTTTTTTATAACTTTTTGCTATATTTCTTGAATTAATTTTGTTTGTATTTTTCTCAGAAAAGTAAATTTGAACTGCAGGTGTATGAAATAATAAAATAGAGCCATTCAAAAAATTATATTTATATTAGAGAGTGTATATTAAGACCGTATCCAGGAACTCACCCAAAATTTTGAACGCCTTGTTCACGAAACACGACCATCCAATTGCGGGAGAAGTGTTTTTTAATTATATAAAATATAAACGAAGTCTGAAAATCACGAAACTTGGCGAGGTGTCCTCCCATCGTATGTGGAGCTTGTGGTAAAAAATTAAAAATATTTTGAGCAAATTATGACATCGGATGGCTAAAACCCAGACATCTTCACATGTAATGACTTTTGGTCACATGTGGAGATGTCTGGGTTTTGGACATCCGATATCACAACTTGCTTGAAACATTCTAAATTTTTTATCAGAGGCTCTTCATGCGATGTTATGACACCTCGACAAGTTTCATGATTTTTGGACTTTGTTTGCATTTTATATAATTAAAAAACACTCTTCCCTCACGCACTCGTCATGTTACGTGAACAAGATTATCAAAATTTTATGTGAGTTCCTGGATACGGCCTCAACGTATTCTAAATACCATGAATATAATCTTTTGAATCATCAATTTTTATTATTTCATGCACCTATAATTCAAATTTGAGCTATTAAAAAAATTTAAATAAATGAAATAAATATATGAAATATAAAAAAAATCAAAAATAAACCAAATTTTAAAATAGAGCACTAAATACAGTATTAAATCCTAAAAAATTAGGATAAAAAACCAAAAAAAATTATTTTACCGAGGTCTTGCCGGTACGAACAAGGCCTAAGGCCCACTCCCCTGAAAGAAACCACACCCCCCACCCCCAAAAGTAGCCTCGCCGGCCGGCCGCGCCTCCATCTCTTTCTCCCGGTCCTCCACTAGGGTTCCGGCCAGGGGGCCGCGTACGGGGACGTCCTGCAGCGTCCGCCTCCTCCTGGTGCTCGCCCTCCCTGAATCCTGAACTGGGTGCTGATTCGATCCAGTGTCCATCGAAGAGGAACAAACCAATGTAAGAATAATGATTGTTACTCTGCTCCACTACTATGCTAGCTTCATTTTGATTCATCCTGTATGTTTCCTGTTGCATCACTATGCTCTATGTTATTTACGATAGGCAAAAGGAAGAAATAGTGACGTGTGCCTAATTCTCAGAAACAATGGCTATTACATTTCTGAGTAGCATCCAGTTGATACCTCAAACAATTAAAATTAGGATTCACAGATATTTCTATTTTTGATTAACATCCATTTGCTGCCTGAAACAATGGCTATTACATTTTCATGAGCCCATATACAACACAATTTTCTTGATAGCCTTCCTCTTTGCCATGATCTGCTTCCAGTGCTCATCCATACATTGTACTGAAGTCCTCCAAAGTTAGTTTGTTTATTTGCTCATATTTTCTATGACAGATACCAATGACTCGAATACATGACTGCTTGTGCCGTTGTCACCTACTGCTATGGCTCTCTTCTACTCTTCCCTGTCTTCTCACGGTGAGAAAATTTGCCACGTACCATTCCATTTTGCAAAATATTTGGAACTGCATATTGGAAGTTGCTTGATTATGCCTTCAGTTAGCTATATATTGTCAATCTTCAGTTAGCTATATATATATATTTTGGTTCCCTTGCTGATTGTTGTTATGACATTGAGGTAGAGGATGGTTGAGCTCACATGCTTGGCTACCGTGGGTGGTTGAGCTCACATGCTTGGCTCACATATTTGCGTGTGCTTTACTGAATTGTTAAAATTATACCATACGAGTTGGCAGTTAGCTTTTCTTCTTCAACAACAATAGTTGTAGCTATCTGCTTTCTCCACCTTTAGTCTTGGCTCTATTTATGCTACTTTCAGCAACTCGATTATCTTATTTGGAATGCAATAGTGAAGATAATTGTCACTTGCAGGCACACTCGGTTGCATCTTGGTAGTTAGTAATAGTTTTACCCATATTCTTTTAGCTATCAGTTTAGTGTTAAACCTTTCAGCTTAGCTGTTTGCTTGCCTTGGTTCAGTACAGTAGGAGATCAAGCTTAGCATGCCTTTTAGCATCTCATTTAGCAAGTCGTGAAGCTGCTGTTCAGCATCAATAACAGCAAAAATTTGACAAGTTCAGAGACCGGCTCTGCTTTCAGGTTTGTTCATTGCTCCCGGCGGCCTGCTCCCTTCTCTCTTTGCAGTTTATCACATTGCTGGCTGCATTGTTAGAGTATATCTTAACTTTTATGACCTTTAATAAGTAACTGGTATGATTCTTAGAACCTGCACAATTACTGAATGGAGTAATCTATATTGCTGTACTGAATAGAATATTTAGTGAACAGGTTGGAGAGGTAGGAGAAAGTAAGGAGTAACTAATAAGTATCTGTTTTTTTTCATAAACTTATCGTTGTCATCTCATTTGAATGGATCATTTTTGGGGCATTTTGACATGTGCAAATTTAAAACTTGTAGGGTGAGCAACTTGGGCGCCCTCCTCGAAGAGATGAAGTCCATAAAAAAGTATACAAGAAAAAAATGGAGTGCCCTTAAGGCCAACAACATCAACAATTGTAAGTTTTTGTAGGAAGCATGGACCAACACTAGTTTGCAGTCTGTAGTAGAAGTAGTAATAGCATGTAGTAGCAGTAATTAATAACCTGTAGTAGTAGACTAGTAGTAATAACGTAGCACAAGCTTGTTTTCCATTTGCAAACTGCAATCTATAGTAGTAGTTTTAACCACATTCCATAGTAGCCGGCTAGTGTAAATTATCTCAAGTCAAAGATTTATTAACATACATATTCATTCTTCCTAGAATGAGTTGAAAGAAGTTTCATTTTTGGAGGCAAACTGAATTTGTGATTTATATTTGTCAAACTACTCATCTCTTTTCTTGTAAGTTGTACATTTGAACCTTTCACTTTGTTAGATTGTTCAGCCATGTCACCTTGTTTTATCTATGAATTTTGAGAGCACTAAATTGAATATTTAGGATACAGTAACTGCGTCAAAGGTGCTGATAAATATGTTACAATTATTCTACATGTCATTGGGTAATAGCGGACCTTCCTCCACTATTTTTTTAAATAAATAAAATCTCTTTGCCGATTGCCGGGCCTGGCAGTCGGCAAAGAATTTTTTTAAAAAAAATCTTTGCCGAGTGCCAAGTCAGCAGTCGGCAAAGAAGCTGGCAGATGACGTTGGCTGCTTCCTTTGCCGACTTCTGGTTTGGCAGTCGGCAAAGTTTTTGCCGACTGCCCTCCACGTGGCAGTCGGCAAAGATTTCTTTGCCGAGCAACTCTTTGTCGACTGCTCACGTGGAAAGCAGTCGGCAAAGGCTTTGCTGACTGTTTTCGGGTTGTGTACCGTGCCAGGAAAATGTGGACGAAACATTGCTGCATCTAGTAAAACTAGGTGGTTCGCTGTTGGTATACAATGGAACTTACAAGGAGATGTTGCTCAAATGACAATAAACCAAAAGGAAAATTTTGCAAGACCCTTTTTCATGGACCTCTTCATGATTACTGCATATGGTGTATATGGAAGGAGAGAAATGACTTTATTTTGAACCACAAGCCACCTTTTCGATGGCAAGATGGAAGCAGTTATTAAAGAATGAAGTTAAACTTCATTTCTTTAGAGTTCCACCCCACCTCCATAGTGTAATAATGAATTGGGTCAATTCTTTGTAATCCTAGGTTGTCTTTCTGAGTCTGTTCTCCCCTCATCTAGGTAGGTAGCTCTAGGTAAATTATATTCTCTTCTTTCATTTCCAGTTAGCCTCCTGCTAACTCCTTGTATTTTTGTAATTACTCTAAGTTTTTAATATATTCCTAGGGAGCAATGCTCCACAGTTTTCCTCAAAAAAAGTTTTATCCTTCAATTCTAGCTTGTGAGAATTAGTAGATGGCAAAGGACACTGGATACTATATATATGTTGAGTATCCTTATCAGATTTCCGTTGCGATTGGATTTTTTTTCTAGTTTGTGCTTCTACTGCTCTAATTGTGAAGAACCAAGTAAGAGCGAGTGAGCTAGTACATTTGTTGTAACACATATATATAACAACAATAGATAAACTCTTCCCTAGCTTTCTTTTGCAAAAACAAAAATAAAAACCTCCTTTGTGAAGAGTTTGCATTGGTCCACAGAGCAAAAGAAAAGTTACTCCACCCAGTAGAAAGCATGGCTAGGTCATTTGTTGTAATTTTTTAGCTTTTTCTCTTCCTTTTGTAACGTCTTCTTAACTTTTTTTTTCTGATTTATCATGGTAGGGCCCCTTCTTTCCTCGTCAAAAGTAGAACATCTTAGATCATCTCTGATGGTTATAGAGAGTCATAGCAATAAGGATCTACATGTTACCAAAGCCATCGCTCTCGCATGCATACCCCTTTCATCACATTGGAGAGGATGGGGAGGCAACGCCAGCCAATGGATTGAGCAACCTCGGTGCCTCTCTTACTTGTCGTGCTTTCTTAGCTCTAGTTCTATTCCGGCCTCTAGCTCTCGTCGTCCTATATGGGGGGAATATGGTGTGTGATGATGGGGGCATTGTGGCATGTAAAGAGAGGTTGAACCGGTACACGTCATTTGGTTAGGGGATAGGGGCGCCAAAACCTCGAGTGTACACACTAAGGGTCCTATGTGCGGCGGCTAGAGCAGTGGCATGGCACCCGGTGTGGTGTCCAACGACACCCCTCGGAGCGGCGGCTAGGCGCTGTGAGCACTTACAAAGTTACAATGCAGACTCTATCATAGAGTCTAAACTTATTTATTACTTCGAATATTGTGGACTTAGAGTCTAAATAAGACTTGAAGTCTTGTTTTTTCTTTCTTCTCTTCAATAAATATATTATCAAATCAGCAAAATATCATAAATAAGAGAATAATAAATAGTATTGGACTCTACAATGGAGTCTTTGCATCGTGAGTACCCTAAGGCAGGTAGCGCCAGCTCGGCCTATAGCCCAACTGCTTGCACAACACAATAACACGCTTGGTCGACCCCACCTTGCGTGCAAACATTCAATTAATGCACACCATGCATCATCAATGAGCACATGAATAAGGTCAAGCACATGATGGATAACTGGAGATAAGGAAAGAGGGGGAAGGGCTAGTCCCCTTTGTTTGAGGGAGAAATAATTAAGGATAGGGACATGCTAGAGCTTGTTTTCCCGGCCTTCAAATCCCTTTATCGTTGGTTATAAAGAAAGGAGATAATCTCTTCTCAATTTCCTAGAGATGCTCTTGATACAAACATGAGGAATAGAGGTGCTTCCACCAAAATTTATTGGATAAATTCATATCACACTACAACCATATTAATTAAGAATGGGCGCATGATTTCTCTTTTTTTAACGAATCAGGCAAGACTGCAAGAGAGATGACGATTATATTTAAAAGAAGTTTAGACTGAATAACAATTAACAAAGCTACCACAACCCAAAGGGACAAAATGATTGACGGCGACGGAATGCGGTGGTTTCTCAAGCAAACATCTCTTGAATAGTTAATTTTGTGGAATATTTTTGGAGTGAGCTTAGGGTTCCATGAGATGTGCACGAGAGGGCCACGCTGCCATCTTTTCGGTGGGAGAAAGTAGTGAGTGAGACTCAGAGAGAGAGAAACTATCTATTAGTGCAGGAGAAAGTTGTAATCGATGAGACCTTTTTGTGGGCTTTCGTGTCTTTGACGAGGACCTCATCTGTCACCACTCACCTCAGCAGCCGGCCGGCATCAGCAAAGCCCAATCATCACCCTTTCATTCATTTGTTTAATAATCACAAGTCATCACATCACACAAAAATGACTTCAAATTCATACTCGGCAGTCGCTTTTTGATTGTTCCTTCTAAAAAGCCTGCCTCTTTTTAAATGAACTTTGAGAGAAGCGATGACATGGACGGATAGCCAGCGCTGCATGCCCGGCAGTGTTTGACCGATGTTCTGCCGCCAGCACGAGACGACTTGTGTGGGTCCATATACAGTAGTCAGCTGCTAAACTGAAACTAGAGACGGTGATCTAGACAGGATATACTATTAACTTTAGCTTATGGGTAGACCATCCAGCTGACCTATACTATATGATAATTAGCTTTAATTAGCTAGCCCGACCTAAATAATTTTGACAAATGGGTAGCCACTTTGTCTCTTTTTCTCTCGTCCGACTTGATGCTACAGCCCTCTCCCTTTTCCTCAAATTAATGCTAAGCACTCCATCCACCACCGTGTTTACCGGCCATGGCTCTCCACGCTATAGGGCCTCTTTGGTTAGCAGATGAACTCAGCACGGATCGCATGGGAGGAGCGCGCCTAGCTACATGGCTCTAGGTAGCCAAGTCCATTGGATGCAAGAATGTGGCGTTTGGTTGCCCGTTCGCACAAGCCAGGCCGTACGAAGAACCTGTTTGGTTGGTCGCATGTGGACAGGTTGCATGAGATAAAATATAAATAATCATCATAATATTTATTAGGGGCAACTATTATCTAATAGCTCTTAGTGTATCTTATTATTCTTTAATATTAATTAAAATATGTTAATAGTAATTTTATATATGTGTGCTAATAATGTATTCATACTATCATTAGATGGCTAATTACATGCACCAGTAAGCTTGGCTCGGTAGAAATGACCAATTTTTGTGTTTCTCCAGAGCCTGGCCGCGGAGGGCTTCCAACCAAATGTCTATTATCTCTCACATGTAGAGCCTGGCTAAGGGCGCTTCTACCGCCATTTCCGCCACTACTGGTCACCCTAGCTGATCCTCGCGCCTTACATTTGGTACCAGGATCCCTTCGCTAAGACCTCGGCATGGATCCACCATCCCACTATGATTTAGATCTCCGGCACCAACTAACCTCCTCACCGAAGTCCATACTGGACCTTCCCAACACTCCTTCACTGACGTGGCTACCTCCTCCCTCCGCAAATGTCGACTTTGTCTTGGAGTAACTTTGACCAGCTTCTAACATTTGCATCATCCTTGCTAGCTAGCATGACTAGCTCCCCCATGGTGGCATGCATTAGCTCCATAGAGGATCTTCTAACCAAGAGAAGACCATGTGCTTAGATTATTATTGCCAGAAAGATTTCCAGATCCATTTTAATGCAGCATGAATTATGGTGTGCCAGGTCATGATTTTATACACTCTGGAGGAGGAGAAAATGCTGGATCTCCCGATATGTAGGTTCATGTGTGCTCAAGGGAGAAGTGGAAACTAGTCAAGGAGTCCTCGATGTGCTCTATCTATTGAGAGGCCTCCTCAAATTAAGATTGGGATGCAAATATCAACAATTGATGGCAGCAGACTAGCATTAGCAATAGGGACTACAATATTCTTCGCCAAAGAATAGAGATCTAGTACTGAAGCAGCAATGCCACCATTCTAAGGATCATTGCAGAGTGAACAACTTTGACCGTCATAGACATTTACACAAGCCATGCTTTTGAAATAGAGTCTCCACTAGGAGACTTTATTACCTTGGCCAACAAGCTTGCCATTCGGGTGATGTTCTTCTAAGATTAAAGTCACCCATGGGATATCTAAAGATCCCCACTCCCTAACTCTTTAGCTTTGTTCTCTGATTCTCCGATGGAGTGATTCCATTGTATTCATACGAGGAGCAGGGGTGGGGAGCTGACAGGAATTCATTCACTGCCGATCCCCACAAGATTTTTTTTTTTGCGAAGATCCCCACGAGAATATAATAGGGAGCATGCATGGTGCATCAAATTTCAAACGTGTAGTGTAAATAGAGAAGTGTGATTCCCTGCTGAATAAGTTGGCATTTTAAGAATTTGGCCGGTTAGGAGTGATTCTCTTCAGAAAAACTGTTGGAGCTGTCCCAAACGGCCGAGTAAAAAGTTTGTGTAGGTTATATTGATTCGAGAGTTCTTAAATAATTGAGCACCTCAAGTCCTCCTTTGGATTTTGGCATACAAACCAAGTGATTGAAAGCCTTCTTTCACTTAAATAAGGTGAACGATCAAATTTGGGACAAAAAGTCAAACGTCTTATAAGTCCACCTTTGAATTTTGGCATATAAACCAAGTGATTGAAAGCCTTCTTTCGCTTAAATAAGACGAGCGACCAAACTTGGGACAAAAAATGAAACGTCTTGTAATTTAGATAAGAAGAAGTTTCTCCTGTCTACATTGAAGTCAACCCATGTGAAAGCAAAAGCCTAAGGATACGGTTTTCTGATCGTGCTCCTCTCCATACATATATTATGATGACGAAAAACATACCAAATGAATCAGACGAGCTTATCCTTTCCCCGTTTGTGAAGGTAGCAGTACTACCAAGGAGGACGTTGAACGAACGATGAAAGTCGCCCTCCAGTGCCGTCCTGGGCAGCTGCCAGTCCTACTGTTTACGGTACGACAGGCCTGCATGGTCATCTCCCCGAGCCGCTGTTCTCGCT
>JALGXP010001808.1:0-11386 GCA_023333625.1 Bothriochloa decipiens | reverse complement strand
GCGACTTCGTCACCAGTACTTTTTCCTTTTCAACGAGTTCTTTCAAGAGTCGACGGGCTGCATCAACTTGATCTCCGGCGGCCTTGCAGGTTCCGCTTTTACCGAGCAAGATTCAGGCTTTGACGTCCGGGCGTATCGCTGTCGTCTCGTCTGATCTGTTCAACAGTTATCGAGTATCATCTGAGCTTTGACGTCCGGGCGTATCACTGTCCTCTCGTTCAGGTTTTATTCAAATCTATCATCCTTGTCGATTAACAGGTCAAATCGACTGGCACGCTCCGGATATCGATTTTGGGTATTAGCCCGGTGTGTTTGCAGATATAATTTTCCATCAACACATCTTTTGGCACGCCCAGTGGGACCAAGTCAACAGATTTATCATGAGGAATACTACCGATATCACTCCAGAGAACATCATCGAGATATCAGAATCAGATCTCAAGGAGGATCAGAAGCAAGCCATGGAAAAAGCTATGGAGGATTACAGGCAGCTTTGCTTGAAGTCTTTCAGCATGAACAGGGGAGGAGAAGTTATCCAGAAGCAAGATCTGCCGCTGCCTCGGCAGGTAACCTTTGACTCCAACCCTGGCAAATTACAGGAGATGGTTAATTCTGCATTAAATCAAGCTTTGATCAACCACTCCACCGTGCTGTCTAATACTGTCTACATTGCTGTTGTACAAACGTTAAGGGACGGACAAGCACCAGGGTATGTCGGGCCAGCATATCATCAGCCAGGATCGGCATCTACCAGTACTCCATCGGAACCTCCAGCCGTTGAGAGTATAGAAGCGCCTACTCTTTCAGCTATATCAGGACCATCCATCGCTGGCGCCACGCCAATAGGATCAGATCTAACATCTCAGGAGAAGCCTAGTACCCAGTTGAGCACAGATCTATCGGCATCGGCAATGTCAGGTCCTTCAGGTCAACATAATCAAACTGCTGCCAATTGGTGGGGATACGGTATGCCTCCAGGTCCATCTACTGCCAATTCTGGACTGCCTCAAGTGCATGATGTAGCAGGAAAGGGTCCAATGACATCGGTTACGCCAATTCGGCCGGTGGCGCAAGCGCCGCATTATTCTACTGTATCTCCTGCTATATAGCCATTGTCAATGGGATTCTACGCACCTCCGCAATAGATATTTTATGCGAATCCATTAACTAATCCTCCACCAGTTCAACAGAGAGCTTCCACTGCAGTGCAGCCCATGGTACCATTCATATCTCAGTCTAGGTTACCTGCAATTCAGGGCAATTATGCTGGCTATCATCCGTCTATACAAGAGCATCAATTGTCTACAAGCTATCAGCCATCGGCAAGCCAGGTGCCGATGAGTTACAGTCTCAATTGGTCGGGGCAAGCGCCAACCCAGCAATCTGCTATTCAACTAAGCCACCAAGCAATAGGGACTCAACGGTATAGTCCACAGACAACTGTCCAGGAGCAAGCATCGGCAAAACAGACGATGAACTTTACTCCGCAGGTTGGTGCCATGAATATGCCGATTTATCCAAGCCAAGTGCCACAGGGGTATGTAGAAACATATCAGCCAACGCCTCCAGTAGAGATCCAGCCAGTGCATTGGCAAGATCATGATGCACTCTTGACCGATAGGATTGCAGAAGTGATGAAAGAGAAATATGGGATTCAGCCCAAGGTCAATACTTACTCTTATCGGACTCCATACCCTTCATCTTATGACTCAATTCCTTTCCCGAATCGGTACAAGGTGCCAGATTTCACTAAGTTTTCTGGGCAAGATGATACGTCAACAATGGAGCACATCAACCGATTCATCATCCAGTGCGGAGAAGCAGCTAACAGGGATGAATTAAGGGTTCGATTATTTTCCTCATCATTGTCTGGATCGGCTTTTGCATGGTTTATTTCGTTACCACCTAATTCTGTTATTACATGGGCCGATCTAGAGAAGCAATTTCACAAATACTTCTTTGCTGGGGTACATGAAAAGAAGCTGACTGATTTGACAAAATTGAGACAACGCAGTGATGAGTCAGTAGAAAGTTTCGTACACAAGCTAAGAGATGTGAAGAATAAATGCTACAACTTAGTGCTTGATGATCGGCAGTTAGCCGATTTAGCTCTTCAAGGGTTACTGCCACATATCAGAGAGAAATATGGGTCACAAGAGTTTGAAAGTTTGAGTCATATTGTGCAAAGGATTTCTGATCAGGACACTAGGGTTTTTGAACCCAGGAAGAGCCAGAAAAGTTTCTATTTGATATCACCAAGGCCGATAGGATATTTGATCTTTTGCTCCAAGAGGGTCAAATTAAGCTGTCTCCTCATCATGTGATTCCATCGGCAGAAGAGTTGAAAAAGATTAGGTACTGCAAATGGCATAATGCTACCTTGCACAGTACCAATGATTGCAAGGTGTTTAGGCAACAGTTGCAGTCGGCTATCGAATCTGGGAAAATCAAGTTTGATAATTCAAAAGCTCAGAAGCCGATGAAAATTGATCAACATCCGTTCCCTGCAAATATGGTGGAGGCTAAAGGCAAAACCAAAGTGTTAACATCGGAAGCTGCTAGAAGAAATGCATCGGTAGACCCTAAGAATCAAATAATTATTGAGGACGTAAAGGGAAAGAAACCTGTCGATGGCGCTAAAGGGAAAAGAATTGTTAATGAAGGTAGTAGCTCCAGAAGACCTCTGAGGCCTGCTCCATATGGTGTTCGGTATCGGGAACATGAGGATCGGTATCGGCAACAGTGTGAGGATCGGTATCGGCAGCAACAGGAAGAGTTACGTCGACATGAAGATCACTGGAATTGCCCGTTTTTCATTCATTGCTGGGAAGAAGGCATTAAATTGCCCACTGCTGATACCTGCCCTGAATGTAATGGTTACTATTTAAATGATCGGGTAGAGAAACAACATCACTCTAGTAATCGAGGGCTACGCATCAATAAGCCGATCAAAGAAAAGGTATCAGCATTTGATCGGCTGGGGGGCAGAGTTAGCGTGCATGACAGGCTTGGCAGGTATATTGATTGTTTTCTGAAGAGTCATGCAAGGCTTGAAGAGATGGCTAACGAAAGGGTTCCTGATGAAGGGATATTCTGCCGGGATCCAAACATAGGCCTCCATGAGCAGAACACAAAGCATTATCAGCCTGTTTGGAAAACAAAGCTACCGCAATGGTGCCCTGAAGGATTGACGAAAACTCAAAAAAGAAGGGAACAGCGTATGCGTTAAGAAGACTTATAGTGCCCAAGAGAAAGCATCCCAAAGGCAACAACTCAAGTATGGCAACCAAAACATAAGGGTGAAAGTCCATCGGCAGATGTTAACATGGTCTTCATGTTGCCGATGGAGTTCTTGGCGCCAGGTGACAAGGAACAGGCAGTTTTTGCCGATGAAGCAGCTCAACTAACTCTAGATCCAATGATGGCTGTGTTTGAAAAGCCTGCCAATGATGAAAGGCAACACCTCAAAGCTTTATTTGTTAAAGGCAGGGTTGATGGACAGCCAGTGTCAAAAATACTCATAGATGGAGGAGCGGCGATTAATATCATGCCGTATGTTATGTTCCGAAGACTTGGAAAAGGAGACCAAGATTTAACCAAGACAGATATGATGCTTAAAGATTTTGAAGGCAATGTGTCTCCGGCTAAAGGGGCATTATGTGTTGAGTTGACTATCGGCAGCAAGACTTTGCCTACCACCTTCTTTATCGTTAACGGCAAAGGTAACTATAATTTGCTCCTAGGAAGGGATTGGATTCATGCCAACTGTTGTGTTCCTTCTACGATGCATCAGTGCCTCGTACAGTGGATTGGAGACAAGATTGAAATTATCCCTGGTGATTCTTCTTATATAATCGCATCGGCTGATTCTGAGACCTATGAACGGACAAAGTGCATATCGGGAGAACCATGGGATACGGAATTTCTCAGGGTTGCCGATTATGAACTCACACCGATCCAAGCAGTCGGTTCTAAAGATGAATTTTAATGGATCAGTTTGCCGATGGTGGAAAGCTTGGTCATGGGTTCACATCGGCTGATGACTTAGTGGAAATAGATATTAGTAATGGTGACAGGCCGAGGCCAACTTTTATTAGTGCCAAGTTAGATTCTCAATGTAAATAGCAAATGATTGATATTTTGAGAGAATATAAGGACTGTTTTGCTTGGGATTATACAAAAATGCCTGGATTAGATCGGTCAATAGTTGAACATCGGTTGCCTATTAAGCCAGGATTTCGGCCTCATCAACAGCCTGCACGCCGATGTAATCCTAAAGTGTTACCTGATATTAAAGCCGAAGTCACAAGGTTAATTGAAGCTGGCTTTATTCGGCAATGTCGATATGCCGAATGGATTTCTAACGTGGTTCCTGTTTATAAGAAAAATGGAAAACTTCGTGTGTGTATTGATTTCAGGAATCTTAATAAAGCCACACCAATGGATGGCTATCCAATGCCTGTTGCTGATTTATTGATTGATGCTGCAGCTGGACATCGGATCATCAGCTTCATGGATGGTAATGCCGGTTATAACCAAATTTTCATGGCTGAAGAGGATATTTCCAAGACTGCTTTTAGGTGTCCAGGTCATGTGGGTTTATTTGAATGGATTGTCATGACCTTCGGCTTGAAAAATGCCGGTACTACCTATCAGAGGGCTATGAATTTTATCTTCCATAAATACATCGGCACATCGGTTGAAATCTACATAGATGATGTGGTGGTCAAATCTAAAGGTTTTGAGAGTCATCTGGCTGATCTATAAAAAATCTTGGAGTGCACCAGGAAGCATGGTTTAAAGATGAACCCTACTAAATGCGCATTTGGTGTATCGGCAGGTCAATTCTTAGGCTTCATGATACATCAAAGAGGTGTTGAAATCAGCAGGAAATCTATTGATGCAATTAATAAGGTTGTTGCTCCTGCCGATAAGACTGAGTTGCAATCCTTGATCGGCAAGATTAATTTTATTCGAAGATTTATATCTAATCTGTCAGGAAAGATCAAAGCCTTCAGTCCTTTATTAAAATTAAAAGCTGATTAGGAATTTGTATGGGGAACAGAGCAGCAATTAGCTTTAGAAGAAATTAAAAAATATTTGGTAAATCCTCCAGTATTGGTTCCGCCTCAACACGGGAAACCTTTCAAGTTGTATTTGTCTGCCGATGATAATGTTATCGGATCAGCATTAATTCAAGAGTTTGAAGGGGAAGAACGTGTGGTATATTATTTGAGCAGAAGACTGATAGACGCTGAGACCAGGTATTCGGCCATTGAGAAATTATGTTTATGTTTATATTTCTCTTGCACAAAATTAAGGCATTATTTGTTATCGGCTGAATGCACTGTCATATGCAAAGACGATGTGGTTAAGCATATGTTGTCAATGCCGATTTTGAAAGGAAGAATCGGCAAGTGGATCTTAGCATTATCAGAATTTGATTTACGTCATGAATCGGCTAAAGCGGTTAAAGGGCAGATAATGGCCGATTTTGTTACTCAACATTGCAGTGTGATAGATTATGCTGAGATTGCTCCATGGACACTTTTCTTTGATGGATCTACTTGCGGTGAAGGAGCAGGAATCGGTATTGTATTAATCTCACCTCGAGGGAAGAAATATGAATTTTCATTGCCGATTGCTGGCACTTCAACAAATAATCAGGCTGAATATCAAGCTTTACTGAAAGGGTTAGAATTGCTCAGAGAAATTCATGCCGATACAGTTGAAGTCTTTGGGGATTCCATGCTAGTCATTAATCAGTTGATTGGAACATATGAATGCCGAAGTGAAGTCTTGATTACTTATCATGGGAGGTGCCTGCAAATATTAAAGGAGTTTAAAGATTTTTGACTTGAACACATTCCCAGACTGCATAATGAAGAAGCTAATCGGCTAGCACAGCATGCTTCGGGATATCAACTGATCCGAGAAGTGTTGACATCGGTAATTGATGCCGATGACTGGAGAAGGGATATTGCCGATTACTTAAAAAATCCGTCTAGGAAAGTGGAGAGACGTATAAGGTTTCAAGCTACCAAGTATGTGCTCCTTGATTCTGAATTATATTATCGCACTTTGGATGGGGTTTTACTCAAATGCCTTAGTAAAGAGGAATCGAAAAGTTTAATGGGTGAGATTCATGAAGGAGTGTGTGGGGCACATCAATCGGCATTTAAAATGAAATGGATGATTAGGAGGAACGGGTATTATTGGCCGATAATTCTCAACGATTGTTTTAAATATTTCAAAGGGTGCCAGTCATGTCAGAAATTCGGTAATATTCAAAGAGCACCTGCATCAGCAATGAATCCTGTAATCAAACCTTGGCCGTTTAGAGGATGGGCTATTGATCTCATCGGTCAGATCTACCCACCGTCGAGTAAAGGATATAAATTCATACTCGTTGCTACCGATTATTTCACAAAGTGGGTTGAAGCAATTCCTTTAAAGAAAGTGTCATCGGCAAATATGATTGATTTTGTGAAAGAACATATTGTTTACCGATTTGGTATTCCTCAGACTATTACTACCGATCAAGGAACTATGTTCACATCAGGAGAATTTGATAATTTTGCCATCGGTATGGGAATTAAAGTTCTAAATTCCTCTCCTTATTATGCGCAAGCTAACAGTCAGGCTGAAGCGTCTAATAAAGGAATAATCAAGCTTATTAAACGAAAAGTTGAGGAAAATCCTAGGAGGTGGCATACTCTTTTAAATGAAGCTTTATGGTCATATCGGATGGCGTGTCATGGTGCAACTAAGGTCTCACCATATCAATTGGTATATGGGCATGATGCAGTTTTACCTTGGGAAATTAAGACTGGTTCTAGGCGTGTATTTTCTCAGGATCACTTGACAGCCGATGAGTATGACACGCTTATGAGAGATGAATTAGAAGATTTAGCAGGTCATCGGCTAAAGGCCTTAATTAGCGTCGAAGAAAATAAAAAGAGGGTTGCCAGGTGGTATGATAGAAAGGTGAAAGTAAAAGAGTTTGCAAATGGAGATTTAGTCTGGAAATTGGTTTTGCCGATGGGACTAAGAGTTCGAAATTCGGCAAGTGGTCCCCTAATTGGGAAGGTCCTTATCGGATAAATCAGTTGGCTCCTGGTAACGCATACATCTTAGAAACCCTCGAAGGAGTTATATTTCCCAGAGCATTAAATGGGAAATATTTAAAGAAATACTACCCCAGTATTTGGACGGATGCATAAAATACAGGAATAAGGATATCGGCATTATATTACATTCACAGTCAATTGACAAAGTTCAGATTACTGATAACTTGACAAAACCGATGAGTGAAGTCTACAAACTAAGGAAGGATTGAATAGCGGTTATCGCACGCAGGCGAATCTGGTCGGCTTCTTCCACTTCCCTGACGTCCGCATCGGCAGTGCCCTCTATCGGTTTAAGTTTTCTCCTCAGCGTCAGCGCCATACAGGCTTGATTGTCTCTGTCTTTTTGAAGAATTTGTAAAGTGTTGGACAGGTTGTTTTTCTCCTGTACGGCTTGGTTCAGGGCTGCTTCCACCTCTTTCAGCTCGGCCAGTAAAGCTGTTCTCTTTGCCGATAGATCAGTAATTTTCTTTTCAAGATCGGTGCCCGAAGCCTCTAAGTTGCTCATGCTTCTGTGCTTTTCTTCGGCGGCCTACTTGAATTGTAATATTTCTTCTTTAAGTTTCGATTGAGTGGCTCTATCAGCAATTCGTCGAACGGCCTTTTGGTACTGGAGTTGTCGGCTCTCAAGGTGGGCGGCATGAAAAAGGATTTCTTCAATATTGTCGGGGACTTGGCCACGAATCGCTTTGAAAATTGCTCTTGTGGAGTCTGAATCTTGGACCAGCTGAGGTGTATCTTGATGCAACAAAGATAATAATGTTTCTAATTTGGTTCTGACCTCAGCTGATACAGTTCCTAAGGCAAGCGCAGAACTTTCTTCTTCTTCATCGTCAGGAATGTTGACAGTAAAAGAGAATAGGCTATTTGGAGAGTCTTGTTCCTGCGAGGGAATTAGTCAGTTACAGGAGAATGAATATTGCGGAATATTGGTTAAGTTAACTTACTTGCTTCAAAGCAATTTCTTGCATTTGGCTGGAGGAGGCAGCTTGCAATATGTCCTCAGCAATGCTTACCGATGGATCAGTTCTGGCAGGACTGGGTGGTGGCAAGTCTGTGGCTATATCGGCAAGTGTTTCTTGAGGTGCTGTTGGTAATCCTGGTGCTGGCACATCAGGCGGTGTTGACTGAAGAGATGGTGCTGGAACTGTGGAAAGTACCGATGCAATTTTTGATCATTTTGATTGAAGGGCTACGTAAGATGAAGCTTTGCGCTTAGGCTGTGGTTCCTCAAACCCAGATGACTAGGGGGCATTGGCACCAGAGGACTGTGGTATTGGATCGGCTGAAACAGCTACCGATGTGTCCACTTGTTGCTACAAGTAAATGGAGTAATTAGTGCTGATTATAATAGTTGAAATCGGGTTAAAATTGGAGAAACAATACCTCTGGAGAGTCGACAAGGACGACATCTAAAGGTGCGTTGACGGGAGATGGGGGACGAGTTGCCGATGAAGACTCTAGAAGCGTAGAACTCGCGCCCTGAAATATGGAATCGGTAAGTCACAGCAATCGACATCGGCAAAAGAAAGTGAGGTGGTTACCTGAGATGACTGTGCCGAAAATATGACCGATTTGGTACCCCTCTTGGTACGACCGCGGCCCACTAGAGCATCTAACGAGGGAGCCTTGTGGCCGATGATGGATACTGGGGAAATCGGCTGCAGCCGTATGACCTTGCCACTCTTACTCAATGTTGGAACCGGGTCATCAACTGATAAAGAAAGGGTTAGTTGCCGATGGATTAAGGAGGAGTTAAAAGGAGTACAGAGGGTCAGACTTACTGCATCAGCAGGGATGATGTGATCAGGATCAATAGAGTTCCAGTAAAAATGAGGAGAGGCAAAAAATAGCTGTTCCTTCCATTCTTGCCACCATAATTTGAAGGATTCGGTGACAAAAGAAGCCGGTACCCAGTCAGTAAGATCGGCATTTGAGATATCGGCATTGGGAAGGAGAGTAACAATTCTGTGCCAATCCACACGGCTCGCGATGGTGTCTCTTGGTTTAATCACATCGGCAAAACATAAGTTGATGGGCAATTGTCCAAAAGCTAGTTGTCTTGCTACTGCCGATGGATAGTAGAACTCGTAGGTGGGATTGATATTCTTCTCGCTTCCAAAAATGTTTACCGGGATAGCACGAGGAGTGATTATTGCCCTTAGGATGTCGGCGTCCTAGTTCAGGGCCTCATCAGTAAGATTAAAGGAAAGAGGGAATCTTGTTTCTTCATCAACATACGGGACCCATGCCCGAAGCTCAGAGGGGATGCCGATGTAGAGGCTGTGGAAAAGATTGCCGATGTGGACTTTGTTCGCCTCTGCCCCTGGTAGCACTGCCACTGCTTCTCCAAAATTGATGGGGGGGCGCGTTGCTAATTCTTCTTCCCCAAGTTGATAGTCTTCAGGAAGACTTCGAGGGAATTGCTGAGCGAACAGGCCGATATGGAAATATTTGTGCATATGGGAATTCAACCACATGTTGATAAACCACCAGGGACCCCCCAGGTTGCCGATGGATTTACCTTGCAGTAGCCTTTGTGATACTTGGTGGAGGAGATGGTAGACTGAGCCAAGAAGGTATCGGCCCAGGGGGAGCTTGACGCCGCTAGCCAACAGTTCTGCTGCAGGGAGGTGCATGTTGGTCGGTCCAACTGTTCTGCCGTAGAAAATAAACTTCTCCAACCACATATTCAAAAAGGCTGAATGTTCCCTGTGATTGACTAAACCAGATTTCTTATACTCGTTGATATAGCCAGTCCAGCCGCCAATGTTTCTGGTGGTCAGCCTATGCTCGGATTTCCGCTGGAACAGTGAGTTGTCATCGGCAGAAGAAATGTCCAAGCCAGTAAGCATGTACACATCGGCAAGAGTAGGAGAAGCTGGCCCATGTCTAAAGGTAAAGGCATTCAGGGTTTCCGACCAGAAATAGGAGGCGGCAATTAATAAAGACTCGTTCCTCTCCATATCGGCAATGGATATTCTGATGCATTGTTCTAATTTGCGTTCCGCCCAATACAACTCCATTGGCCTAGCGACCCTCAGATACCAGTCTTTCCATCCCTTGGTGGTTTTTGGCCAAGAACGAAAGGTATCGGTCCAGAGTCCTAAGTCAAAATTCTGAGTTCTGAAGGGGATTCGATTGGTTTCTGCGTTTATAATGTCGGTTGGGTCTGGATTTCCCATTGGGCCTAGGCAGATGAAGTGATTCCGATGCGTTGGGATAAGAAGATTATTGTAAAGCTCCTGAGGTTAAAGATTGGGAACAAGGAAGTCATGAACTGCGCAGAGAAGGAGAAACGGAATGTCAGAGGATAGGCAAAAGGAAAAGACTAACCTTGGGAACGTCAAAATGAATAGCCATGGCCGCGATGGAGATGGAAGGCAAAGGATGCTAATGGAGGCTAAGGGTCACCGTCAAGAGCGCCGATGATCGAGTTCGTCGAAGAATCGCCTGTTGATGTCACCGCCGGAGAGAGAAAAGCTAGGGTTTGAATCACAGATGAAAAAATGGGCCGCGGCGGAGGAAGCACTATATGGGCCTGTTGGTACAGGATCTCCACTACCACGCATGTAACTCTCGAGGAGAAGTTCAAACGGTTTGGGCAATTACGACCTGGAGGAAATTTCGGCGCATAAAGTATTCTATACTCCGAAATTGGGGGGCATGTGTTGACACCGTTTTTTGACACGTGTCAATATGGACCAAAAACGGTGCTGATCGGCAAGGGAATGGTTCTTCTCCAGCGTTGCTTCTGAGTTGCCGATGGATGAGTGCCGATAAAGGACATGTTGATCTCGTACGTTGCCGATGAAGCCAGAGGGCTGTTGCCGATAGAGATTGAAGCATGGTTGCCAATGGAAAGCGGAGCTGAAGGACATGAAAAGCAGGTCTGAGTCGTTATTGATGGGTTGCCGATGGAATCTACAGAGATGAAGAGCGTACCGATAGAGGTTTCATCGTAAAGCAATGGATAAGGAAACTGGCGATATTTATACCATTATTTTATTAGTTTATTTTTGAGTCCGACCTTGGTACGAGTCGTTATTTTTTATTCCTTAGAGGTAAGATTCGTTTGGGTAATACTTTGTCGTGTCTGTTTAGGACTCATAGTACCAGGGTATAAATATGTACCGAGAGACAATGTAAAAAGAAAGAATCAATACAACAAACCTATTATTTTTATCTACTTTTCAAACAATCTATTTTTCAGCGACTTCGTCACCAGTACTTTTTCCTTTTCAACGAGTTCTTTCAAG
>JALGXP010001807.1:0-11387 GCA_023333625.1 Bothriochloa decipiens | reverse complement strand
ATATAACCGACCATAGGGGAAACCCTAGATATGTAACCTTGCCCCCCATTATATAAGGCGGGCAAGGACCCCCTAGAATAAGGACCCCTTCTCTTCCATCGGATCTGATATCATCTGGTCGGATCTCTTGTACTCCGATACTCATCAATACAGCAGCAGAGACGCAGGACGTAGGGTATTACGCTTCCGAGCAGACTGAATCTGGATAAAACCTGGTTGTCCTGGTTGTTTGTCTTGCGTCTCACATCTAGATCGCAGATCTTAGCACGCCCTCGCCGCAATCTACTACCTCGGGGTATCCCGTGGTAGACTGCCGACGAGGTTTCATCGATAGTGGCGAGCCAGGTAGGGGGTGCGCGATCTGACCAGCAGGCGATCCAGATGGTTTCTTTTCCTGCTTCCATGGAGTTCGAGGCAGGTTTAACCTTCACCGTCGGCGCGTTCATCAACCACCGGCGTAGCGACGACCACCGGAACCGTGGAGGCGGTGCAGCCTGCTTTAGCACCAACGTCAGCAACCACCTCGCCGACAAGTCTGCTCTGGCAGCTCGTTGGCAGCTTCCTTGGCGGATCGGTTTACATCGATCTGCTGAGAACAGCTTTATCACTGTTCATCATTGTCGGCGCGGACATACGAGCCGTACCGATCATTCAGACGGCTCAGAGTCGCCCAAATCCAAAGCTGGTCGTGGCCCGTCCACCATCAAGCGTAGAACGTCAAGCAACTTCGGGATGTGCAGCGTGTCCATCCTGTCGAATTCAATTCCGGCTTCCAAGTAGAATCGGATCACGTGCGAATCCATCGGGGATATATGCACGGCCACTTCGTACGTACGTCATGCGGCAAGGCAAGAAGCAAACACGTACACGTCTTGCACGGAGCACAAACGCATCTACAGCACATGTACAGGCTCGTGTGCACGCATCACATACGCTCACGGAGTAATTTCCAACAGCCGAGGACAAAGCTAAGTCGATTCCCATATTTATTTTCTAATCTACTATATTCTACGATATAGTATCCGTCTATGTATCTACATATATGCATGTTTATTTTGCCAGGAATCTGCTCATCGTCAATCTGCTCCGTTTCACATTGGTGACATGCATCTCATCGCCGGCACCATCGACCGAGCAAATACGGTTTTGACGACTACTTGGATGACTTGCGGATCTAGCACTATCTCGTGCTCCGAGTCTATCACGCAAGCCCCGTCATGCTGTCAAGCCATCCGAGTCGTGTTCATCTGCTCGGCCACGATGACACGTCTCCAAAGATAAGCTAAGTTTATTTAAGGAATTAATAAAGTTATTTATTGTTTTCTTTCTGTTATAGTTTTATATACATATCCTATCTGTTATACATGCACCCTGCATAAGTCATAATTAAAACTTTGTTTCTTGCCTGTCGAGAATGGCTTGACAAGGCACTGCTTCGATTCTCTTACGATGTGTTACAGCTCCACGCTACATGGCACTAGAAGATTTAGCAGTCGCTCTCTAACGGTACTAGGTACCTAGTGATCCTGGCAGGCCTACGCTGTTCACTAGCGCATCCCTATGTCACCTAACAGAGTTTGCTTCGAGGGTGAGAGCAAAAATTAATTGTCGACACGCCTACTTAAAAATACATTAGCTTATTGATTTTCTCTCTGGAGATTAATTATTTGTACATCATGTACTACCGCTTTTCATGTTTATTTTTCAGGGGACAAGGTTCGGTTGCCGAGCACACTCCGTATGCTCGGAGACTGGATCGAGGATCATCGTCCAAGTGGTCACGCCACCTGGTACTCGGACTTCACATCCAACCAGTTAGTCCAATTGCTTGGTGCCACGCACCGCACAGCCTCATCTCCGACCACATGCTGCTCGGGGACTCGTCATCGTCGCTCGGCTCGGTGCCACGCACCACACAACCTCGTCTGCGGCCTTGTGTTGCTCGGGGACTCGTCACTGTCGCTCGGCTTGGTGCCATGCACCGCACAGCCTTGTCTCCGACCACACGTTGCTCGGGGACTCGTCACCGTCGCTCGGCTCGGTGCCACGCACCGCACAACCTCGTCTCCGGCCTCGTGCTGCTCAGGGATTCGTCACCATCGCTCGGCTCGGTGCCACGCACCACACAGCCTCGTCTCCGGCCTCGTGCTGCTTGGGGACTTGTCATCGTCGCCTCGGCTCGGTGCCACACACCGTGCAGCCTCGTCTTCATCGCCACCCCCTCCGCAGTGCAGTTGAGCTGAGTATAAAATGGCTCTTGGTGTACAAAAATTCTGCTCTGGTCATCCTCCAGGTCAACAAAGACTGAGATGTGGTCAACGAAAAGAGGTAGAAGATACCTACCCCGGCCAGCAGGGATCTGACGACCGTAGTGAGCGGCCGCCCGTTGACAAAGCAATCGAGCAGGCAGCGCCTCCCCAGCCTGACTGGAGAGAGCCCTTCGTTAGATACCTGAATGACCACCTTGTTCCGGAGGATAAGATCGAAGCTCAACAGCTGGTCTGCAGAGCCCGCGCCTATCATGGTTAACGACGAGCTGATGCGCAAGGCCCCAAAGTCCGTGATTTACCAGAAGTGCATCACCCAAGCATAGGGTTTGAAGCTTCTGAAGGATATTCATGCGGGCACTTGTGGTAACCATGTGGCATCCCGGATGCTGGTCAGCAAAGCCTAACGAGCAGGGTTCTACTGGCCGACAGTCGTCTTTGACGCAGAAGACTATGTACGCCGGTGCAAAAATTGCCAGATGTTCACCAAGCAGATTCATGTCCCCGCACATGAACTCCAGACCATCCCGGTTGCTTGGCCATTCTCATGCTGGGGACTCGACATGATCGGTCCTTTCAAGAAGGCTCCTGGTGGATACACATATGTCTTCATACTCATCGACAAATTTTCCAAATGGATGGAGTACAACGCCATCAAGAAAGCCTCGTCCAAGAAAGCGGTACAGTTCCTTGATGATGTCATCTACCGGTTTGGCATACCCAATACCATCATCACTGATTTAGGCTCTCAGTTCACCAGCGACGAATTTTTTGACTTTTGTGATGATAACGGCATCAAAGTCAAATACGTATCCATCGCTCATCCTCGAGTAAATGGACAGGTGGAGCGAGCTAACGGTACGATCCTCGACGCCCTGCACAAACGGGTATACCGGAACAACAAAGACCTTAAACCTGGTCGGTGGCTCAAGGAATTACCTACCGTGGTCTGGGGACTGCGTACCCAGCCCAGTCGTAACACTGGAGTTTCCCCGTACTTCATGGTGTTTGGATCCGAGGTTGTCCTACCAGCCGAGGTCGCACTCCTTTCACCACGTGTCCAGCATTACAACGAAGAAGCCTCCAACGAAGATAGGGAAGTTGACATCATCGCCAAAGAGGAGATAACACTAGAGTCTTGTGCTCGGACAACTAAGTACCTAGCTTTAGTGCGTCGTTACTATAACTGCAATGTCAAAGGTAGGTTGTTCGTGGTCGGTGACATGGTGTTGCGACGAATCTAGAACACAGATGGTCTGCACAAGTTGTCATCTAGATGGGAAGGACCGTTTAGGATCAAGGCTGTCACACGCTCGACGTCCTATCGATTGGAGACGATGGAGGGTGTCGAGGAGTCCAATTCCTGGCACATCGATCATCTCATACGCTTCTACCCATAGAATAAGATATGTACTCCGATCTTTGTCATTCAGATATTTAATATAGTTTCCTTTATTGTTCTCTTTTCCTGTCACAATTCTATTTTTGTGCACACATCTATCATACATGCACCCTGCATAAGTCTCAGTTAAACTTTGTTTTCTGCCCGCCGAGAACGGCTTGACAAGGCACTGTCTCGAAACCTCTTATGATGTGTTACAACTCCACGCTACATGGCACTAGGAGATTCAGTAGTCGCTCTCGAACGGTACTAAGTACCTAGTGATCCTGGTGGTCCTACACTGTTCACTAGTGCATCCCTAGTCACCCGACAGAGTTAGCTCGCTTTAAGAGTGGAGGTAAAACTTAACTGGCGACATTTTTCAAAAAACGAACTATGCATAAATATGCATCTAAAAAAGAAAAAACGGTAAAATGTTTATCACCCGCTTAAACATGCCTGCTTGTCTGCATCAATAGGCTAAAAGTTTACGAGCACCCAGTGCTCGGCACAACTTACAAATAGTGTTTATACATAAATACATTGTTTCTTGCCTACTGACCACCACCACCTCCTGCAGGATCGTCGATCAGCGTCATATCTTCAACGATGGCGGCGACAGTCGGGCCTGATGAGGCCTGGAGCTCTTCAGCTTCTTCGTCAGGAATCTCTGTAGGGATCCCGCGCTCGATGATCGCCAGCTCCACGTTCTGGTAGTTGGCACGGACCACAGCGAACACGGTGGCGGCTACATAGCGCCCAGCACCCGCGACGAATTCTTGCAGCGCCGGCCACAGCCTCCGGCACTGGTCGGCGACGACAATTTCCTCGCCTACAGGGTTGGCAGGATGCTCTTCTCTTGGAAAGATGGCCCTTAATACGGGTTTGATGTGGTCGGTCATGGCTCATATCTTTCCATGGAGGCTGGCGAGGGAGTCCTCGAGCACCTGGAACTGGGCCCAGCGGTGTTCTCTCATGCCTATAACAACAAAGCCATGGTGGTTAGCATATCCTGGTCCATACAGTCAGGTTCTCTATGACAGAACCGACCAATTTATTAGAGCACAAGCACATAATTTGCCATTAAGACAGCAAACTACATGATTGAGACCTAATAAACCCGGTAGTCATTCCGAAATCTTGAAGTGTTTCAAACATTTCCAGCACGACCAAGATCGTAATGAGTTTAGCGTTCACCATTCACAACGTACATAGTCGCACATAGTTTAAAACATCGGAGTTCGAATAAAGTTATTACAAACCAAGTTCAAATTCAAAAATAAAGCGGAAGCGGTTGAGTTCAAATCCACACACACATTTAGTTCAAATACAGTGCCAGGTTCTTGATCAACATCCAAAAAAAGCATAAGGTAGTGTAGAGTCACCGTGCCCAAGGTCTAGTCATCTCCCAAAGCGGGATAGAAGCAGTTCTGACAATAGCCATAAAACATCTCACCATCTGCAAAAAACATGGAAATAAAACTCTGAGTACGAGGATGTACTCAGCTAGACTTACCCGTCGTAAACTAAAAATAAAATTGACTCCAAGGAGTATGCAAGGCTATATAAGTAGGATAGCTGACTCATTTAATTGCAGAAAAGCTTGCATTAAGGAACAATTAATAAGAACCTTCTAGTAATGTATTTTAATCTGATTAACCTTATCATGCTACATTAGCACCTGTACTAAACAAGCATCGTAATAATTATTCAACAAGAATAGTAACCAATTCCGGTTGAGTATCTTTCAATCTCAACAGCTCAACCATCTCATCTCTTGTTCAAGTTCTTACTACGATGCCGCTGCTCAAGTCAAGTGTTCACTGTCCAGGAACGATGGCGATTATAATCGATTACTAACCAGCTGGCGGGTATTCCTCACACAAACCACACTCACCAGCCACGGTGAGCTACAGATCACCGACATTCAATTCGGGAAAAGCGCGAGATCAACAGGTACCATCGTATCCAGGAACCGCCCGGCTGCCTTATTCAGGGCGACCCTGACCTCGAACTTACTCTTCGTGTAACCCGTGGTCCCCCATCTTCACCAATATGATGCGTACAGCAGGTCGACTCCCGGCCCAAATCAAAATTAGGCTTCGCGGTCGGAACGACTTATCCTTCCAGCTAAATGTGCGGCATAAATTCAATATGACTTGAGGACGTACAACGGACGGGGTCCTAGTTCAACACAGACGGGATAACCACACCGAACCTCCAGTTCAGTCTCAACACCAATCCCGCCCGGTCTTAATTTATTATCTCCACATGGTTCTCCAAGATAACAATGTATTCAACCATTCTGAGTCACCACCTATAACTCACGGATGACAGGAAATCACCCGACTTCTACCGATCTAGTTAAGCAGATATTCATACCTGAACCTAACAGGGTTGAAGTATAAACTGTGGCAAGGAATATAAGTAATGCAGCAACGGTATAAAACAACGCCTATAACTTAATGCATCAAACAAGTAAAGGACTCAAGTTAGATATTTTGCAAACCACAGGGAGAATGCTCCGGGGCTTGCCTTTCAGGAAAGAGCTTGGCTGGTGGTCGGGACACTCTGGAAGATCAACTTCGGAATTCTCTTCTGCTGCTACTTCCCGCACCAAAGCTTCCTGCTGGCCTTCCTCTCCTTGTGCTCCGAAAACTACCGTTTCGAGCTCTGACGATCCTGTATGATGCATAGTGCGTATGAATACCATGTATACATAAAAATACAATGCTGATGCTCATGGTGGATGAATGTTTCAGCTAAGATAAATGATATGATTTTGAAACATGTAAGATAAGCATATGTCATCTGCATTCTCTTCTACCGACAAATCTTAAACAAGTCTCGCATTACAATTACTTGCACACTATAAGGAATTATAAACAACCATTGTTTTGTATACTACCCTCTACTGGACCAAAACCAACAACAGATCATACACATCACAAATATCCCAAAAAGCATTTTTACACACATGAAATAACAACTTTAAAGCATTATTTATTATTGAAAGAAATCAGGGTATAACGACAACATGACTTTACACTACTTAGAAAATTCTATAAAAATTACAGAAGCTTAATCATACCAAATAAAGACTACCATAAAAATTTCAGGTCAAAACAGTAAGTACTTTATCCTACACAAAAATAACAAGGCAGCACAATTCACTGGGCATAAAATACTTTGTATATAGAAAAATATCAAACAACAGATCTCATAACATTATTAGCTCTAGATTGACATAAACACACCCTCCAAAAAGTTTCATGCATAAATTCCTTATATTTTATTTATTATGAATTATTTATCACCTAATGAAAATAGACACCATAATTAGACAGAGCAAACTTTCCACAGGACATAGCCTCACAATATTTTTCACAGATAGAGCATGACATAAAAAGACTAACAAACTTAGTCTCACATTTTTTTGAGCAACAGAGAATTACTTATGTATTTTCTAAGATAAAAATAATTAATAGAGATAAATAAATCTATACAGAAAAGTATCACAAAATCCACATTTCCTATTTTTCATGCATAGATCTCCCCAAAAGAAAAATACTACAAGTTGAACCAACTCATTTGGATGAAAAATGAGGAAGTTATGATTTTTCAAAGCTTTTACAAAAATCTGGAATTCATTTTCTTTAAAACCGATAAAGAAAACGGTTTTGCACCAGGGACCCTGTATTTTTTGGAAACCAACCGAGCCCTAAAAAGAAATACGCTGAGTCTGGCGACTTTACAATTAAGTCCGACAAAGAACACAATTAACGCCCGCGGTCCACGCGGCGGGGAATGGTCGTCGGCGTCGGGATTCCTCGCCGATGGCGAGGTCTCCGGCCGAGCTACGGCTACCGAAATGCTCAGCTTGTCAACGCGAATGCATTGGTGTACAAGATGGAAGCTATGAGCGAGGTTTCGACCGGCGGCCACGCGCGGCGGCGGACGGCGGCGACGGTTGGCGGTGCGCCGGCCATCTCGGGCCACGGCGGAGCGCGGGAACTAGCCTACTGGCTCCAGCAGACCAAGGCGACTTGGATTAGCTAGTCAAAGAGATGAGACACCGGCCAAAACGATGACGGCGCTGCACGCCGGCGAGCGGCGACGCGACCTACGACGGTGGACGGCCAAAATCCGACGGACTCGAACCCTAATCGGTCCCATTAGCTACACCAACCTACGCTACTCGAGCAGGCGGTCACGATGCGCAAGCTAATTAAGGGAGAGAGGGGTTGCTGGCCACGGCGGACCGCGTGACGGTTGGGCGGCCATGACCGGCGAAAGAGGAACGGGCCGATTCGACCTCTACCTTGGGGCTCGAGGGCAGGAAAGGTGCGCAGGACGTGGCTCGCGTCGAGGCGGAGCTTCTGGCAAGCTCTGGGCAAAATGTATCAAGGCTGTGAGGTGCGGTGGCGTGCGAGCTTGCGGCGGCGGCAATGGCGGCTTCGCGTCGCGCTCGGGCTCTGGTGAGGGATAGGAGGGGCGAGAGAGCGTCTGGTGGCGGAGGAGTGAGCGAGGGAGAGAATGACGGGGTCGGGGTAGCTTGAAGTGGCCGCTCGGGCTCGGACAGGCGAAGCGCGGCGTCGGGCATCGGCGAGCGCGTGGCGAGCATGCGGGGTCGGCCGAGGGCGCGTGGGCGAGCGGTGGGGCCAGGCGAGCGCGGGCGGGCGCAGGCGTGCGCGGCGCGTGCGTGCGCGGGGCGGACAGCGGACAACGGCAGCGGCCCGGCGTACGGACGCCACGCGACCGGCGTCGGCGCGGACAGCGTCGCGAGGAAGAAGAAGGGAGGAAGAAGAAGAGACTGGCCGGTGGGTCCCACTGCGCCAAGATTCGTGCAGAACTTGATTAACCCCATATTTTCCAAAAAAACACCGAATTTGAAGAAACTTGTAAAAGATGAAATATTCCTTTTGATGAGTAGAACATTTCACTTTTAAACATCAAAGCCTAATTCTGCCTAGAATTTGAATTTCAAAAATGAGAATTTAAAATTAAAAGAAATTTATTTTTATAAACTGTTTTTGATATTTTTGACCCACTTCCAAGCCTTTTCATGAAATGACCCCAAAATAAGTTTTGCTCTAAATAATTTTCTCTACAAACTTTATTTAACACTCAACCCCAAACAATCAACCTATCACATAGCTCTAGTTCAAAACAAGGTAAGCACATTTTGGTTTTATCATTTCATGTAAATAAATGACTATGCAAATGAGATGATCATGCTCATGATATGCAAGATAATGCATGTTTAACACCAGGGTTTTACATTCTCGGTGTCCTTGACCCGATCGAGCCTGTGTCCTGTTTCGTGCACACCTGGAGACTGCATGGCTTGTCCCGACCAGTGGCGCTTATGGACCACAGGTTCTCGAATTCCATCGACACGATCGAGCCTGTGAGCCTATCCCAAGCACACTTGGGGACTGGGAGTCCTTTAATATCGGCTTTGACTAGTTGATGCTATTTTTGACATTTTCCTTAAAAAGCTCAATACAACATATCCCATCTTCTATCGAGCTTGGGGATTACGTGGGCCCATGTCACCTCGAGGTGACTTGGACCTATTTTTTGTTCTCGGTTCTAGAATGGGTATCCGGCATTTCCTATGTCTAGCTGGTGTTTTATTTGACTTTTTCTCAAAAAAGCTCAATACTACATATTCTATGTTCTATCGAGCTTGGGGACTACGTGGGCCCACGTCACCTTGCGGTGACTTGGGCTCGTTCCTTATTCCTGGTTCGGTACCTTTGCCTCTACGGATCGTTCATGTTAGCATTCCAGTGATACTTCGTGTCACGTGTTAACGTGGGCCCACGTCTCAGGACGTGGAAATATTTTTCTTTTTCTTGAAACACCATGCATCTTTCGACATGTCACCTTCCTTGACGAGAGCGGTGGTCGGGAGCAGACTTACGAACTGCTTGGGAGAAGCCTGGACGGTGCTGACTGGTCGGCTTCAGTGCTGGTCGGTGTCATGAGGTCAGCATCTTCGCTGGTCGGCACTACGTGATCAGCATCTTCAAGGTCGGTACTACGTGGTCAGCATCTTCACTGGTCGGTGCTATGTGGTTTGCATCTTCACTGCTCAGCACAGGTCAAGACGGTGACTCCCTCAAAGATACATGGTGCTCGGAGACTAGCTGTGGGGGTATAGACCCCATATGCCCTCGTAGTTAGACTTTGGGCTGCTCGGTACAAGACGGCCCAGACCAGAAGACGAAGGCTAGACCATCATCATCCTGATCGGTGGGCCGGACGATAAGACAGCGCTCGTGGTCTGCTACCGCCCAGGTCGGTGGGCCGCACGTGCGCTGAAGACTACTTGGCATGCAAGGAGTCTTAGTCGGTTAGATTTGTTCGTGTACTCCAAGGATACGGCACAATGTAACCGACCATAGGGGAAACCCTGGATATGTAACCTTGCTCCCCCTCACTATATAAGGCGGACAAGGACCCCCCTAGAATAAGGACCTCTTCTCTTCCGTCGGATCTGATCTCATCTGGTCAGATCTCTTGTACTCCGGTACTCATCAATACAGCAGCAGAGACGCAGGACGTAGGGTATTACGCTTCCGAGCGGCCTGAACTTAGATAAACCCTGGTTGTCCTGGTTGTTTGTCTTGCGTCTCATATCTAAATCGCAGTTCTTAGCGCGCCCTCACCGCAATCTACTACCTCGGGGTATCCCGTGGTAGACTGACGACGAAACACAACAGTATTTGGTGCTCGGTTTGCAAATAAGTAGTGAACATGACTATGAGCAAACACTAGTGATGGAAGCAGACAAATCAGAATAATTCCAAATAAAGCACCAACATGTGGATCATATTTTAGAGATACTTATTATGGTTTCATATTTTTATGATTGAAAACGAATTATTTATGGATTTCTAGAAAATTAACTAGATTTATTAGAAAAACAAGAAGACATATTTTAAATAAACTAGCTAAATGGACAGATTTATCTGATATTGATAGCGTGAAGATGTGTCAAAAGCGTACGTATTCCATGCTATTAACTCCTGCTGAAATGAAAAAAAAAATCTTTACTTTAACAAGGCAGTGTACCAACGAGCTTGAACGCCTAATAAACTTAACAAAAGCTTTACGAAGTCTATGTAGATCCCATGTTAAAAATAATTTCATAATCCGGTACCATATGTCGCTAGGTAGCTTTAGAGCAAAGAGCATCTTCAAGAGATTTTCTAAAATTTATGCATTATTTCAATCATCATTTGAAGAGTCATTTGGATAAAAATCGTTTTCTACATCTTTCTATTCTCTAACATTTTTTGATGTCTCATGCGTAGTTTAAAGAGTCAGCTTCGCACTGCTAGTGAGAAATTTGAAATAGAGAATATATATATATATAGCATATCAGTCTTCTAATATGATCTGATCCACACAATAATATATCATACATAAGGAGATATGATTTATTTTTTTAAATAAACTTATGAGCTCAGTTTATCAGCTATGGTCAATGTTTTTCTCTAACAATTCTAACATATGGTATTGATTATTGCATCACTCCATTACCACCTTGTGGATGAAGTTGTATTTGCATCGGTTACTTGAGAATTTGAGATGCTCTCACAGCACACCTGTACCTCCCCTGCAGCGGTGCACTGCATCATCGCAATCGCATGGCTGCTGGACTGCACTGCCGCACTAGTCTGCATCTGCTTTGGCTGGCCGATTCGAATAAATGCGACGCCTCACCC
>JALGXP010001806.1:0-11389 GCA_023333625.1 Bothriochloa decipiens | reverse complement strand
ATATAACCGACCATAGGGGAAACCCTAGATATGTAACCTTGCCCCCCCATTATATAAGGCGGGCAAGGACCCCCTAGAATAAGGACCCCTTCTCTTCCATCGGATCTGATATCATCTGGTCGGATCTCTTGTACTCCGATACTCATCAATACAGCAGCAGAGACGCAGGACGTAGGGTATTACGCTTCCGAGCAGACTGAATCTGGATAAAACCTGGTTGTCCTGGTTGTTTGTCTTGCGTCTCACATCTAGATCGCAGATCTTAGCACGCCCTCGCCGCAATCTACTACCTCGGGGTATCCCGTGGTAGACTGCCGACGAGGTTTCATCGATAGTGGCGAGCCAGGTAGGGGGTGCGCGATCTGACCAGCAGGCGATCCAGATGGTTTCTTTTCCTGCTTCCATGGAGTTCGAGGCAGGTTTAACCTTCACCGTCGGCGCGTTCATCAACCACCGGCGTAGCGACGACCACCGGAACCGTGGAGGCGGTGCAGCCTGCTTTAGCACCAACGTCAGCAACCACCTCGCCGACAAGTCTGCTCTGGCAGCTCGTTGGCAGCTTCCTTGGCGGATCGGTTTACATCGATCTGCTGAGAACAGCTTTATCACTGTTCATCATTGTCGGCGCGGACATACGAGCCGTACCGATCATTCAGACGGCTCAGAGTCGCCCAAATCCAAAGCTGGTCGTGGCCCGTCCACCATCAAGCGTAGAACGTCAAGCAACTTCGGGATGTGCAGCGTGTCCATCCTGTCGAATTCAATTCCGGCTTCCAAGTAGAATCGGATCACGTGCGAATCCATCGGGGATATATGCACGGCCACTTCGTACGTACGTCATGCGGCAAGGCAAGAAGCAAACACGTACACGTCTTGCACGGAGCACAAACGCATCTACAGCACATGTACAGGCTCGTGTGCACGCATCACATACGCTCACGGAGTAATTTCCAACAGCCGAGGACAAAGCTAAGTCGATTCCCATATTTATTTTCTAATCTACTATATTCTACGATATAGTATCCGTCTATGTATCTACATATATGCATGTTTATTTTGCCAGGAATCTGCTCATCGTCAATCTGCTCCGTTTCACATTGGTGACATGCATCTCATCGCCGGCACCATCGACCGAGCAAATACGGTTTTGACGACTACTTGGATGACTTGCGGATCTAGCACTATCTCGTGCTCCGAGTCTATCACGCAAGCCCCGTCATGCTGTCAAGCCATCCGAGTCGTGTTCATCTGCTCGGCCACGATGACACGTCTCCAAAGATAAGCTAAGTTTATTTAAGGAATTAATAAAGTTATTTATTGTTTTCTTTCTGTTATAGTTTTATATACATATCCTATCTGTTATACATGCACCCTGCATAAGTCATAATTAAAACTTTGTTTCTTGCCTGTCGAGAATGGCTTGACAAGGCACTGCTTCGATTCTCTTACGATGTGTTACAGCTCCACGCTACATGGCACTAGAAGATTTAGCAGTCGCTCTCTAACGGTACTAGGTACCTAGTGATCCTGGCAGGCCTACGCTGTTCACTAGCGCATCCCTATGTCACCTAACAGAGTTTGCTTCGAGGGTGAGAGCAAAAATTAATTGTCGACACGCCTACTTAAAAATACATTAGCTTATTGATTTTCTCTCTGGAGATTAATTATTTGTACATCATGTACTACCGCTTTTCATGTTTATTTTTCAGGGGACAAGGTTCGGTTGCCGAGCACACTCCGTATGCTCGGAGACTGGATCGAGGATCATCGTCCAAGTGGTCACGCCACCTGGTACTCGGACTTCACATCCAACCAGTTAGTCCAATTGCTTGGTGCCACGCACCGCACAGCCTCATCTCCGACCACATGCTGCTCGGGGACTCGTCATCGTCGCTCGGCTCGGTGCCACGCACCACACAACCTCGTCTGCGGCCTTGTGTTGCTCGGGGACTCGTCACTGTCGCTCGGCTTGGTGCCATGCACCGCACAGCCTTGTCTCCGACCACACGTTGCTCGGGGACTCGTCACCGTCGCTCGGCTCGGTGCCACGCACCGCACAACCTCGTCTCCGGCCTCGTGCTGCTCAGGGATTCGTCACCATCGCTCGGCTCGGTGCCACGCACCACACAGCCTCGTCTCCGGCCTCGTGCTGCTTGGGGACTTGTCATCGTCGCCTCGGCTCGGTGCCACACACCGTGCAGCCTCGTCTTCATCGCCACCCCCTCCGCAGTGCAGTTGAGCTGAGTATAAAATGGCTCTTGGTGTACAAAAATTCTGCTCTGGTCATCCTCCAGGTCAACAAAGACTGAGATGTGGTCAACGAAAAGAGGTAGAAGATACCTACCCCGGCCAGCAGGGATCTGACGACCGTAGTGAGCGGCCGCCCGTTGACAAAGCAATCGAGCAGGCAGCGCCTCCCCAGCCTGACTGGAGAGAGCCCTTCGTTAGATACCTGAATGACCACCTTGTTCCGGAGGATAAGATCGAAGCTCAACAGCTGGTCTGCAGAGCCCGCGCCTATCATGGTTAACGACGAGCTGATGCGCAAGGCCCCAAAGTCCGTGATTTACCAGAAGTGCATCACCCAAGCATAGGGTTTGAAGCTTCTGAAGGATATTCATGCGGGCACTTGTGGTAACCATGTGGCATCCCGGATGCTGGTCAGCAAAGCCTAACGAGCAGGGTTCTACTGGCCGACAGTCGTCTTTGACGCAGAAGACTATGTACGCCGGTGCAAAAATTGCCAGATGTTCACCAAGCAGATTCATGTCCCCGCACATGAACTCCAGACCATCCCGGTTGCTTGGCCATTCTCATGCTGGGGACTCGACATGATCGGTCCTTTCAAGAAGGCTCCTGGTGGATACACATATGTCTTCATACTCATCGACAAATTTTCCAAATGGATGGAGTACAACGCCATCAAGAAAGCCTCGTCCAAGAAAGCGGTACAGTTCCTTGATGATGTCATCTACCGGTTTGGCATACCCAATACCATCATCACTGATTTAGGCTCTCAGTTCACCAGCGACGAATTTTTTGACTTTTGTGATGATAACGGCATCAAAGTCAAATACGTATCCATCGCTCATCCTCGAGTAAATGGACAGGTGGAGCGAGCTAACGGTACGATCCTCGACGCCCTGCACAAACGGGTATACCGGAACAACAAAGACCTTAAACCTGGTCGGTGGCTCAAGGAATTACCTACCGTGGTCTGGGGAC
This sequence comes from Bothriochloa decipiens, assembly GCA_023333625.1. Lineage (NCBI taxonomy): Eukaryota > Viridiplantae > Streptophyta > Magnoliopsida > Poales > Poaceae > Bothriochloa > Bothriochloa decipiens. Next base: position 8,164 of record JALGXP010001806.1, on the reverse strand, counting down.
TGCGTACCCAGCCCAGTCGTAACACTGGAGTTTCCCCGTACTTCATGGTGTTTGGATCCGAGGTTGTCCTACCAGCCGAGGTCGCACTCCTTTCACCACGTGTCCAGCATTACAACGAAGAAGCCTCCAACGAAGATAGGGAAGTTGACATCATCGCCAAAGAGGAGATAACACTAGAGTCTTGTGCTCGGACAACTAAGTACCTAGCTTTAGTGCGTCGTTACTATAACTGCAATGTCAAAGGTAGGTTGTTCGTGGTCGGTGACATGGTGTTGCGACGAATCTAGAACACAGATGGTCTGCACAAGTTGTCATCTAGATGGGAAGGACCGTTTAGGATCAAGGCTGTCACACGCTCGACGTCCTATCGATTGGAGACGATGGAGGGTGTCGAGGAGTCCAATTCCTGGCACATCGATCATCTCATACGCTTCTACCCATAGAATAAGATATGTACTCCGATCTTTGTCATTCAGATATTTAATATAGTTTCCTTTATTGTTCTCTTTTCCTGTCACAATTCTATTTTTGTGCACACATCTATCATACATGCACCCTGCATAAGTCTCAGTTAAACTTTGTTTTCTGCCCGCCGAGAACGGCTTGACAAGGCACTGTCTCGAAACCTCTTATGATGTGTTACAACTCCACGCTACATGGCACTAGGAGATTCAGTAGTCGCTCTCGAACGGTACTAAGTACCTAGTGATCCTGGTGGTCCTACACTGTTCACTAGTGCATCCCTAGTCACCCGACAGAGTTAGCTCGCTTTAAGAGTGGAGGTAAAACTTAACTGGCGACATTTTTCAAAAAACGAACTATGCATAAATATGCATCTAAAAAAGAAAAAACGGTAAAATGTTTATCACCCGCTTAAACATGCCTGCTTGTCTGCATCAATAGGCTAAAAGTTTACGAGCACCCAGTGCTCGGCACAACTTACAAATAGTGTTTATACATAAATACATTGTTTCTTGCCTACTGACCACCACCACCTCCTGCAGGATCGTCGATCAGCGTCATATCTTCAACGATGGCGGCGACAGTCGGGCCTGATGAGGCCTGGAGCTCTTCAGCTTCTTCGTCAGGAATCTCTGTAGGGATCCCGCGCTCGATGATCGCCAGCTCCACGTTCTGGTAGTTGGCACGGACCACAGCGAACACGGTGGCGGCTACATAGCGCCCAGCACCCGCGACGAATTCTTGCAGCGCCGGCCACAGCCTCCGGCACTGGTCGGCGACGACAATTTCCTCGCCTACAGGGTTGGCAGGATGCTCTTCTCTTGGAAAGATGGCCCTTAATACGGGTTTGATGTGGTCGGTCATGGCTCATATCTTTCCATGGAGGCTGGCGAGGGAGTCCTCGAGCACCTGGAACTGGGCCCAGCGGTGTTCTCTCATGCCTATAACAACAAAGCCATGGTGGTTAGCATATCCTGGTCCATACAGTCAGGTTCTCTATGACAGAACCGACCAATTTATTAGAGCACAAGCACATAATTTGCCATTAAGACAGCAAACTACATGATTGAGACCTAATAAACCCGGTAGTCATTCCGAAATCTTGAAGTGTTTCAAACATTTCCAGCACGACCAAGATCGTAATGAGTTTAGCGTTCACCATTCACAACGTACATAGTCGCACATAGTTTAAAACATCGGAGTTCGAATAAAGTTATTACAAACCAAGTTCAAATTCAAAAATAAAGCGGAAGCGGTTGAGTTCAAATCCACACACACATTTAGTTCAAATACAGTGCCAGGTTCTTGATCAACATCCAAAAAAAGCATAAGGTAGTGTAGAGTCACCGTGCCCAAGGTCTAGTCATCTCCCAAAGCGGGATAGAAGCAGTTCTGACAATAGCCATAAAACATCTCACCATCTGCAAAAAACATGGAAATAAAACTCTGAGTACGAGGATGTACTCAGCTAGACTTACCCGTCGTAAACTAAAAATAAAATTGACTCCAAGGAGTATGCAAGGCTATATAAGTAGGATAGCTGACTCATTTAATTGCAGAAAAGCTTGCATTAAGGAACAATTAATAAGAACCTTCTAGTAATGTATTTTAATCTGATTAACCTTATCATGCTACATTAGCACCTGTACTAAACAAGCATCGTAATAATTATTCAACAAGAATAGTAACCAATTCCGGTTGAGTATCTTTCAATCTCAACAGCTCAACCATCTCATCTCTTGTTCAAGTTCTTACTACGATGCCGCTGCTCAAGTCAAGTGTTCACTGTCCAGGAACGATGGCGATTATAATCGATTACTAACCAGCTGGCGGGTATTCCTCACACAAACCACACTCACCAGCCACGGTGAGCTACAGATCACCGACATTCAATTCGGGAAAAGCGCGAGATCAACAGGTACCATCGTATCCAGGAACCGCCCGGCTGCCTTATTCAGGGCGACCCTGACCTCGAACTTACTCTTCGTGTAACCCGTGGTCCCCCATCTTCACCAATATGATGCGTACAGCAGGTCGACTCCCGGCCCAAATCAAAATTAGGCTTCGCGGTCGGAACGACTTATCCTTCCAGCTAAATGTGCGGCATAAATTCAATATGACTTGAGGACGTACAACGGACGGGGTCCTAGTTCAACACAGACGGGATAACCACACCGAACCTCCAGTTCAGTCTCAACACCAATCCCGCCCGGTCTTAATTTATTATCTCCACATGGTTCTCCAAGATAACAATGTATTCAACCATTCTGAGTCACCACCTATAACTCACGGATGACAGGAAATCACCCGACTTCTACCGATCTAGTTAAGCAGATATTCATACCTGAACCTAACAGGGTTGAAGTATAAACTGTGGCAAGGAATATAAGTAATGCAGCAACGGTATAAAACAACGCCTATAACTTAATGCATCAAACAAGTAAAGGACTCAAGTTAGATATTTTGCAAACCACAGGGAGAATGCTCCGGGGCTTGCCTTTCAGGAAAGAGCTTGGCTGGTGGTCGGGACACTCTGGAAGATCAACTTCGGAATTCTCTTCTGCTGCTACTTCCCGCACCAAAGCTTCCTGCTGGCCTTCCTCTCCTTGTGCTCCGAAAACTACCGTTTCGAGCTCTGACGATCCTGTATGATGCATAGTGCGTATGAATACCATGTATACATAAAAATACAATGCTGATGCTCATGGTGGATGAATGTTTCAGCTAAGATAAATGATATGATTTTGAAACATGTAAGATAAGCATATGTCATCTGCATTCTCTTCTACCGACAAATCTTAAACAAGTCTCGCATTACAATTACTTGCACACTATAAGGAATTATAAACAACCATTGTTTTGTATACTACCCTCTACTGGACCAAAACCAACAACAGATCATACACATCACAAATATCCCAAAAAGCATTTTTACACACATGAAATAACAACTTTAAAGCATTATTTATTATTGAAAGAAATCAGGGTATAACGACAACATGACTTTACACTACTTAGAAAATTCTATAAAAATTACAGAAGCTTAATCATACCAAATAAAGACTACCATAAAAATTTCAGGTCAAAACAGTAAGTACTTTATCCTACACAAAAATAACAAGGCAGCACAATTCACTGGGCATAAAATACTTTGTATATAGAAAAATATCAAACAACAGATCTCATAACATTATTAGCTCTAGATTGACATAAACACACCCTCCAAAAAGTTTCATGCATAAATTCCTTATATTTTATTTATTATGAATTATTTATCACCTAATGAAAATAGACACCATAATTAGACAGAGCAAACTTTCCACAGGACATAGCCTCACAATATTTTTCACAGATAGAGCATGACATAAAAAGACTAACAAACTTAGTCTCACATTTTTTTTGAGCAACAGAGAATTACTTATGTATTTTCTAAGATAAAAATAATTAATAGAGATAAATAAATCTATACAGAAAAGTATCACAAAATCCACATTTCCTATTTTTCATGCATAGATCTCCCCAAAAGAAAAATACTACAAGTTGAACCAACTCATTTGGATGAAAAATGAGGAAGTTATGATTTTTCAAAGCTTTTACAAAAATCTGGAATTCATTTTCTTTAAAACCGATAAAGAAAACGGTTTTGCACCAGGGACCCTGTATTTTTTGGAAACCAACCGAGCCCTAAAAAGAAATACGCTGAGTCTGGCGACTTTACAATTAAGTCCGACAAAGAACACAATTAACGCCCGCGGTCCACGCGGCGGGGAATGGTCGTCGGCGTCGGGATTCCTCGCCGATGGCGAGGTCTCCGGCCGAGCTACGGCTACCGAAATGCTCAGCTTGTCAACGCGAATGCATTGGTGTACAAGATGGAAGCTATGAGCGAGGTTTCGACCGGCGGCCACGCGCGGCGGCGGACGGCGGCGACGGTTGGCGGTGCGCCGGCCATCTCGGGCCACGGCGGAGCGCGGGAACTAGCCTACTGGCTCCAGCAGACCAAGGCGACTTGGATTAGCTAGTCAAAGAGATGAGACACCGGCCAAAACGATGACGGCGCTGCACGCCGGCGAGCGGCGACGCGACCTACGACGGTGGACGGCCAAAATCCGACGGACTCGAACCCTAATCGGTCCCATTAGCTACACCAACCTACGCTACTCGAGCAGGCGGTCACGATGCGCAAGCTAATTAAGGGAGAGAGGGGTTGCTGGCCACGGCGGACCGCGTGACGGTTGGGCGGCCATGACCGGCGAAAGAGGAACGGGCCGATTCGACCTCTACCTTGGGGCTCGAGGGCAGGAAAGGTGCGCAGGACGTGGCTCGCGTCGAGGCGGAGCTTCTGGCAAGCTCTGGGCAAAATGTATCAAGGCTGTGAGGTGCGGTGGCGTGCGAGCTTGCGGCGGCGGCAATGGCGGCTTCGCGTCGCGCTCGGGCTCTGGTGAGGGATAGGAGGGGCGAGAGAGCGTCTGGTGGCGGAGGAGTGAGCGAGGGAGAGAATGACGGGGTCGGGGTAGCTTGAAGTGGCCGCTCGGGCTCGGACAGGCGAAGCGCGGCGTCGGGCATCGGCGAGCGCGTGGCGAGCATGCGGGGTCGGCCGAGGGCGCGTGGGCGAGCGGTGGGGCCAGGCGAGCGCGGGCGGGCGCAGGCGTGCGCGGCGCGTGCGTGCGCGGGGCGGACAGCGGACAACGGCAGCGGCCCGGCGTACGGACGCCACGCGACCGGCGTCGGCGCGGACAGCGTCGCGAGGAAGAAGAAGGGAGGAAGAAGAAGAGACTGGCCGGTGGGTCCCACTGCGCCAAGATTCGTGCAGAACTTGATTAACCCCATATTTTCCAAAAAAACACCGAATTTGAAGAAACTTGTAAAAGATGAAATATTCCTTTTGATGAGTAGAACATTTCACTTTTAAACATCAAAGCCTAATTCTGCCTAGAATTTGAATTTCAAAAATGAGAATTTAAAATTAAAAGAAATTTATTTTTATAAACTGTTTTTGATATTTTTGACCCACTTCCAAGCCTTTTCATGAAATGACCCCAAAATAAGTTTTGCTCTAAATAATTTTCTCTACAAACTTTATTTAACACTCAACCCCAAACAATCAACCTATCACATAGCTCTAGTTCAAAACAAGGTAAGCACATTTTGGTTTTATCATTTCATGTAAATAAATGACTATGCAAATGAGATGATCATGCTCATGATATGCAAGATAATGCATGTTTAACACCAGGGTTTTACATTCTCGGTGTCCTTGACCCGATCGAGCCTGTGTCCTGTTTCGTGCACACCTGGAGACTGCATGGCTTGTCCCGACCAGTGGCGCTTATGGACCACAGGTTCTCGAATTCCATCGACACGATCGAGCCTGTGAGCCTATCCCAAGCACACTTGGGGACTGGGAGTCCTTTAATATCGGCTTTGACTAGTTGATGCTATTTTTGACATTTTCCTTAAAAAGCTCAATACAACATATCCCATCTTCTATCGAGCTTGGGGATTACGTGGGCCCATGTCACCTCGAGGTGACTTGGACCTATTTTTTGTTCTCGGTTCTAGAATGGGTATCCGGCATTTCCTATGTCTAGCTGGTGTTTTATTTGACTTTTTCTCAAAAAAGCTCAATACTACATATTCTATGTTCTATCGAGCTTGGGGACTACGTGGGCCCACGTCACCTTGCGGTGACTTGGGCTCGTTCCTTATTCCTGGTTCGGTACCTTTGCCTCTACGGATCGTTCATGTTAGCATTCCAGTGATACTTCGTGTCACGTGTTAACGTGGGCCCACGTCTCAGGACGTGGAAATATTTTTCTTTTTCTTGAAACACCATGCATCTTTCGACATGTCACCTTCCTTGACGAGAGCGGTGGTCGGGAGCAGACTTACGAACTGCTTGGGAGAAGCCTGGACGGTGCTGACTGGTCGGCTTCAGTGCTGGTCGGTGTCATGAGGTCAGCATCTTCGCTGGTCGGCACTACGTGATCAGCATCTTCAAGGTCGGTACTACGTGGTCAGCATCTTCACTGGTCGGTGCTATGTGGTTTGCATCTTCACTGCTCAGCACAGGTCAAGACGGTGACTCCCTCAAAGATACATGGTGCTCGGAGACTAGCTGTGGGGGTATAGACCCCATATGCCCTCGTAGTTAGACTTTGGGCTGCTCGGTACAAGACGGCCCAGACCAGAAGACGAAGGCTAGACCATCATCATCCTGATCGGTGGGCCGGACGATAAGACAGCGCTCGTGGTCTGCTACCGCCCAGGTCGGTGGGCCGCACGTGCGCTGAAGACTACTTGGCATGCAAGGAGTCTTAGTCGGTTAGATTTGTTCGTGTACTCCAAGGATACGGCACAATGTAACCGACCATAGGGGAAACCCTGGATATGTAACCTTGCTCCCCCTCACTATATAAGGCGGACAAGGACCCCCCTAGAATAAGGACCTCTTCTCTTCCGTCGGATCTGATCTCATCTGGTCAGATCTCTTGTACTCCGGTACTCATCAATACAGCAGCAGAGACGCAGGACGTAGGGTATTACGCTTCCGAGCGGCCTGAACTTAGATAAACCCTGGTTGTCCTGGTTGTTTGTCTTGCGTCTCATATCTAAATCGCAGTTCTTAGCGCGCCCTCACCGCAATCTACTACCTCGGGGTATCCCGTGGTAGACTGACGACGAAACACAACAGTATTTGGTGCTCGGTTTGCAAATAAGTAGTGAACATGACTATGAGCAAACACTAGTGATGGAAGCAGACAAATCAGAATAATTCCAAATAAAGCACCAACATGTGGATCATATTTTAGAGATACTTATTATGGTTTCATATTTTTATGATTGAAAACGAATTATTTATGGATTTCTAGAAAATTAACTAGATTTATTAGAAAAACAAGAAGACATATTTTAAATAAACTAGCTAAATGGACAGATTTATCTGATATTGATAGCGTGAAGATGTGTCAAAAGCGTACGTATTCCATGCTATTAACTCCTGCTGAAATGAAAAAAAAAATCTTTACTTTAACAAGGCAGTGTACCAACGAGCTTGAACGCCTAATAAACTTAACAAAAGCTTTACGAAGTCTATGTAGATCCCATGTTAAAAATAATTTCATAATCCGGTACCATATGTCGCTAGGTAGCTTTAGAGCAAAGAGCATCTTCAAGAGATTTTCTAAAATTTATGCATTATTTCAATCATCATTTGAAGAGTCATTTGGATAAAAATCGTTTTCTACATCTTTCTATTCTCTAACATTTTTTGATGTCTCATGCGTAGTTTAAAGAGTCAGCTTCGCACTGCTAGTGAGAAATTTGAAATAGAGAATATATATATATATAGCATATCAGTCTTCTAATATGATCTGATCCACACAATAATATATCATACATAAGGAGATATGATTTATTTTTTTAAATAAACTTATGAGCTCAGTTTATCAGCTATGGTCAATGTTTTTCTCTAACAATTCTAACATATGGTATTGATTATTGCATCACTCCATTACCACCTTGTGGATGAAGTTGTATTTGCATCGGTTACTTGAGAATTTGAGATGCTCTCACAGCACACCTGTACCTCCCCTGCAGCGGTGCACTGCATCATCGCAATCGCATGGCTGCTGGACTGCACTGCCGCACTAGTCTGCATCTGCTTTGGCTGGCCGATTCGAATAAATGCGACGCCTCACCC
>JALGXP010001805.1:0-11397 GCA_023333625.1 Bothriochloa decipiens | reverse complement strand
TTGTGTGGCTAACTTCGAATCTGTAGCCAAGTTTGGCTAGCTAATAAGAAACATATGATTACCAAGAAATGTGTCTGAATCACAGATGAACCTTTGGCTGGAGCTTTGTGCTCTAATGGATGGTATTTTGCTTAACAATGAGGAGGACCAGATTCTATGGTCTTATGCTTCTAATGGGTTATACTCAGTGCCATCTCTTTATGTTGTGATTAATTATAGAGGAGTGTTGCCTACCTTTGTTCATGCTGTGTGGAAACTGGTTATGGCCCCACGAGTTCAATTCTTTCTTTGGCTAGCTGCTCAGAATAAAACTCTGACAAGAGATAATCTGAGGAAAAGAAGGGATGTTAACGATCCACCTGTTTGTTCTGCTCTAATAATGAATCAGTGAATCATTTGTTTTTTGAATATTGTGTGGCTAACTTCGAATCTGTAGCCAAGTTTGGCTAGCTAATAAGAAACATATGATTACCAATGTGATTTCTTCTGCTATAATGTGGTCGATTTGGAAATTACGAAATGACTTATGTTTTCAGGGACTAGTGTGGAGTGGAATGAAGATGGTGCTGACAAGAACTGCGAGGACGTTGAGAGGATGGTTGTCCATGTTGAAGACACTACCGGATTCGGGTTCTTTGCCGAGTGTCCGAGACACTCGGCAAAGGCCGAATAACACTCGGCAAAGGCCCGAAATAAAAAATCCGAAAATAATAGAAAAAAATTTAAATCTGAGGGGGACCCACTCGGCAAATCGCAAGTCGCGGCATTTTTCACGCGAAAATCGCACGCTTCGCGTCCGGTGGGATTCGAACTCGTGACCTCTCTCTCGCGTGTCTTCTGCCTTAACCACTGCACTACTCTGTCACATGTGTCTATAACTAGTTTTATTTTCTCATATTCTATACTAAACCGAGAGTAATTAGCTTGTTTAAGGGCCTAAATGAATTCAAATCCAAAAGTGGTCAACTATAATATTTCATAACTTTTTGAGATCTACACTTTTCGTTTAGGAAGTTTTTTCATCCGAGGTCTTTTACGAAATTTGAATTTCAAATTTAAGATATTCACATATGACTTTAGCATGGTAAGATGAACTCAAATAAAAAAGTTATCAACTACAAAGTTTCATAACTTTTCGAGATCTACAAACTTTGTTTTGGGTATTTTTTCATCCGAGGTCGTTTACGAAATTTGAATTTTGAATTTTGAAATTCACGCGTAGGTTTAGCATGGCAAGATGAACTCAAATAAAAAAATTAAACTATAACATTTCATAACTTATTAAGATCTATAAACATTATTTTGCTTGTTTGATCATTTGTTCATCCGATGTGGTGGTTCTAACATAGTTCACAATTCTTATAAAACTATTAGTGAGATGTAGGTTTTATAAACAACATTACTATCGATTTATGAAATGAAAAAATGACCAATATAAACTTTGTAGATCCTAAAAAGTTATACAACTTTGTAGTAGAAATTTTTTTCATTTGAGTTCATTTAGTGCCTCGAAATGTAATATTGAAAAATATCTTTGCCGAGTGCCAACAGGAAGACACTCGGCAAAGTCTGCTCTTTGCCGAGTGCCGGTGACGCCGGCACTCGGCAAAGTATGCTCTTTGCCGAGTGCCGGTGACGTGGCACTCGGCAAAGAGCTCTTTGCCGAGTACGAAGTCTGACACTCGGCAAAGACTTTCTTTGCTGAGTGCCCGAGATTTAGCACTCAGCAAAGAATATTACACTCGACAAAGTCGCGGCAAAGTCGCGATTTCCGGTAGTAAGAGGAAAGCTGGGGAGCAGCTAGAGAGCCTGATCAAGCAGATGGAGGGGCTGTCCAAGTTGCCGCCGCAGATCACATGGACATCAACGGAATTGTCATCACGGTCGGATCCCTTGGCTACTCCTTCAACAACTGCCAGCAGTGATTTGGCTGTCATGCCTTGTAATGTTGTGGCTTTAGGCCGGAGCTTTAGCTCGTAGTTGTTGTGCTACGCTTATGCGCTAAGCTATGACTCGAAAACGTTTTTGCTTTGTAATAAAGCAGTGGAAACCTTCTCTCTTAAAAAAGTGATCTCTAAGATGCAAGACCACCTGCACATATCATATGGGAAAACATTCAGTGCAAGCTATATTTCTTCAGTGCATACGTGTATTTTATTTGGGGTAGTTCACTTGAAACATTAGCACGCGGTACATCTCATTTACAGTGTCGTAAAAAGCATCATCGTCCGTGGAGTCTATGTATTTATGTTTAGAAGTTTTAAAATTTTATTAAAACTTTACGCACTAATAGTATCGTCCCCGTGAAGTCTACGATATTCCTTGCAGTTTCAAGGATAATCTACGTGACATGACAACAGGACAATGGCGGATCTAAGATTTTTGGGAGCATGGGTGCCGCTCCCTTTGCTTTTGACTGTGGGCTCTCACCCTTTCTAGTCTTTTAAGCTTAATAATAAGGCGTTAGCGCGAGGGCAGCTTATAGGCGGGTGGCTGGGCGCTGGGCCTTGGCTCCGCCACTGCTGGGAGGACTAGATTTTGTGGGATTGAATCTGTATTTTCGCATTGTATGGACGCGTTTCTGATGTCTGTATATTTTGCTGGCTGGTAGCTAGTATATGAATGCAAGTATTTGTCTGTGTGATGTGCATCGAGCTCGCTCCCAGCATATACTTCATACTTGTATATATAGACTGTATCCCTGAATACACTGCGTGATATTTGCTTTATTCTTGCCTTCACCAATAGATGAATAATAATAATCATGAATGATGAAGCGACGGTACGGTGAGCTTGGGTCTTATTGGGCCTTTGGCGTCTTGGGCAGCCGGCCGGTCCTCACTGACGGTCGATCGTTGTACAGCCGAATCAGCGAACCTTTTTTATTTTTAATTTTTTTAAAAAAAAATTTACAAAATTAATTTTTCGTTTCGAAATATGACAGAACTAGTCGTCTAAGGTTGGCGTTTTTTGTGACGTGGCACAGGGCCGGCCGGCGCCGGTGCCGGCTTTTGCGGGCGGCCATCTGGCGGCCAAAAAACGCCCACTGCGTGGGCGTTTTTTGTTGGCGAGGGGGCCGCCTGCAAAAGTTCGCGCTGTTTTACGGGCGGGCCTCATAGCAGTAAAAAAACACCCACTGCGTGGGCGTTTTTTGTTGGCGAGAGGGCCGCCTGCAAAAGTGCGCGTTGTTTTGCGGGCGGGCCTCGGAGCAGTAAAAAAATGCCCAATGCGTGCGCGTTTTTTGCGGTCCAGGAGGCCGCCTGCAAAACAGGCGAGGCCGGCCACACACTTTTGCAGGCGGCCCCCTCGCCGCCAGAAAACGCCCACACAGTGGGCGTTTTTTGACCTCCACCTATATATACCCAGCCCCCCTCTTCAGATTTTTATTATATTCACTAAAATTTTCAGAAAATAAGAAAGAAGAGAGAATGGAGGAGAAGGAAGTAACGGCGAAGCCCTGCCAGTTTGAAACCTCGGCTTTTAGGTAAGTTTCTCATACATTACAAGTCTGTTGCTATTCATTAGTAAAATATAATATGCACTAGATTTGTTTAGTTTTTAGTTGACTCTGGATAGATCCGTGAGTAGTATGTATATTAGATCTATAAATAATGATGTTAGAGCATTGCAATTCATGTTAGAAATAATGATGTTTCTTCTATGCTTCAAACAATGGATTGCATGATTTGAAATGTGACGAATATCATATTTTCTCTGAATAGATATGTCAACCAAAGTGATGTTTCGGTTGTTCCATGGTAGTGGCACTGTCAGATATGGGCCGTATGGTATAGATCTGTCTGAATTTGGGTCAACACTAAAGGGGATAGATAGGCCAGCGGAAAGAAATTTTTGGTCAGTGTGTAACTGGTTAATGAGGATATTTCATATCAACCCAGAGGTGAACATAATAAAAGTAAATGTAGTAGTCAACCGTGGCAACGAAGAATGCTTCTGGGAATTGATGTCGGTAGATTGCACCGAAACATGAAAATGGTACGTAGAAAATGCATTGCAGCGGGGCTGGAAACCCAGCATTTTCATGGAGGTGCACGATAAAGACAATGCAACCTTGCAAGATGTGGAGGGTACAAGCATGGTTAGGACTGATGCTGAAATAGAAGAGGAAAACAACCATGCTCCGCAAGGAGAAGAACAGGGACATGATGTGCAGGAACCAGAAAGAGAAGGAGAAGCCAGTGAGCCGAGAGGCTTGGCAGATGAGGGCGAGAGGATCAACTCCATTGTTCAGGTAATGGAAAATGAAGATGCGGTGAATGAGGAAGTGGAGGGTGATGAATCTTCTGATGAGGAAGGATGCAATGTGAATCCGTGGCAATGGTCTAATGAAGACTTCTCTGGACTTGCTATTTCAGAGGGATACCATGTTCCATGGGAGTATAAGGAGAATGAGGTAATCGAGGGAGCGATGTACGCACAGAAGAAAGAATTGATGGAGGCAGTCAAGCTTTGGGCTGTATCACTGCAGAGGGAGTTCTGGGTAGCAAAGTCCACAAAGTGTGTATATGAAGTTAAGTGCATGAGATCCAGCGATGGTTGTCCGTGGAGGGTGCATGCATTCAAGGAAAAGTGGAAGGATTGTTGGAAAGTGTCAATAGTCACTCAGCACAACTGTCACTTGAAAGGTGTACAGAAGTACCACAGAAACATGACATCTGCATTTATTGCTGCAGAGATGTATTCAGATGTTGTGCATAATCTGGTATATGAGCCAAGATCAATAATAAGGCATATCGAAGATAAATTCAAATACACCATTTCATATGCTAAGGCGTGGAGGGCAAAATAGAAGATTATTGAGATGAGATTTGGCACATTCAAAGCGTCATATGATAATTTACCATCTCTTCTTCAATGCATAGCCGCCAGAAATCCAGGGACATGTACAGATCTTATAACATACCCAACCATGGAGAATGATCGTGCAGTATTGGTCTTGCAACGAGCTTTCTTTGCACTAGGTGCTTGCATCAGGGCATTTGTGCATTATCGTCCAGTACTCTGTATTGACGGGATATTTCTGACAGGTAAATACAGAGGTCAGATACTAACAGCAATTGCCGTGGATGGGAACAATCAAGTTCTACCACAGGCATTCGCTTTTGTGGAGAGCGAGAATACCAATAGTTGGTACTGGTTTCTCAAGCAGGTGAAGGTTAGCATTGTTGGTATGAGGCCTGGTGTATGCCTAATTCATGACCGTCACGCTGGCCTTCTTCGGGCAATTGAATATCTGAAGAACGGTGATGCAGAGATGGGATATGGTAAAGATTGGCCAGATGTTCAAAGTCGATGGTGTATGCGTCACATGGGTGCTAATTTTTATAAGCAGTTTAAGCGGAAGAGCTTGATGGATCTATTCAAGAGGTTGTGCGGACAGAATCAAGAGAAAAAATTCAATGAGCTTTGGAGGAGGTTGGACGACCTCACAACGAAGCAAAGGGAAGAGCACTCAAGCCGATCAGCACCTGTTGGTGAGGATGGTCCAGAGGCCTTAGGACCACTGCCCACAGATGGTCCAAACATCAGAAGGAGATCGGCATCTGCTGTGAGAAAATTTTCGCACTGGATAGAGAATGAGCCTAAGGAGAAGTGGTCTTTGCTGCATGATATCGGCGGAGCGCGGTTTGGTATTATGACAACTAATTTGGCTGAAGTTTACAACTGGGTGATGCGTGGTGTTAGAGACCTTCCCTTGGTTGCCATTGTTGAGTTTATCCTGCATGGAACATGCAGATATTTCAGAGACCGGTACCAAGTCGCTGCCCTATCAATGCAAGTGCGAGGTGTTTTCTTCGGACATATGCTGATAAATTATCTGGAGGAAAAACGTAAGAAGACAAAGGAGCATAGAGTTATAACTCAAGGTACTAGAGAGCACCGATTCAAAATCTTGTGTACTGATAGGGCCAAGCGTGGAATATATAGAAGAAGAGTTGTGCAAGAATGCATACTTAAAGAGGATGGGTATTGCGCATGCACGTGCCACAAGCCAAGACTCTACCACAAACCATGTTCTCATGTTATTGCAGCGAGCTCGGAGTGTGGAATACTTGATCATACTTTTGTATCTCCCTATTTCACCAAGGAATCCATATTGCATACATGGTCACATGAAATTTATGGTTTTGGCATAGCGGGGAATTTTACAGGTACAGTACCACAACCTACCTATATTCCAGACCCAAGTAAGATCAGAGACAAGGCTGGGCGTCGAAAGACAAGACGTATTCGAAACGCCATGGATGAGTCCGAAGCAGGTGAAAGGTACAAACGTTGCAGCAAATGCGACAAGGAGGGACATACTTACAAGAAGTGCCCGAAGGACTCAGACATGCCCACAACAGCAGAAGCCCCGCCATCAGGATCCAGATTGGATGGTACCCCGCCAACAGGAGAAGGGACAACTTCTAGGCCCACCAGGCCAAGGCGTGCACGCGTGCCTCGTGGTTCGGTCGTGTAGTGATGTGTAGTAAGCTTGGTTAAGATTATGTAATGTATGGTTTTTGCTTTGTTGTAACTAAAGTGAACAAACTTGTTGTTTCAACCTATCTTCCAGATGTAATGTTCATAATCTCAGTCTTGTATTTGAATATATTTCTGTTACATGTTGTATGTGCATTCTTTATGTTTCAAATTCGATCATTTCTTGTTGTACCTTAAATTTATTGTTGTATACTTTTTCACTTTCTATTTGCATGTGTCATATGTGTTAACTGTGATAATGTCATGCAGGGATGGCGGACGACACACCAGAGCTGCTAGATCGAGGGATCGATCTGCAGCACCGCTCGTACCGTATTGCGGTGCAGAACGCCAATCTGCCCGTACTTCGACCGCGACCGTCCAGACGTCTACTTTCAGTGGACCCTCGGTTCTGTTCCAGGTATCCGTTGACTCTTTGAGGTCTCCCAATTAAGTACACATGGCTTCTTAATAACATAAAATTTTTATTTGCAGGATACGTGAGGCAGGCCTCCTCCCGTTGTGTCGTCTTATGGAGGCCCGAGCTGGTGAGGCCGATGAGACGAGGAGGTGGAGTTTCGATAGGTCTCTTCTAGCAGCCCTGGTCGACCGATGGAGGCCGGAGACACACACGTTCGACCTGCCGTGCAGGGAGGTCGCACCGACGCTTCAGGATGTTGCGTTCTTGCTTGGGCTTCCCCTCGCTGGCAATGCTGTTGGGCCAGTCGACGGACTTCATGATTGGCGAGACGACATGATGGCCCGCTTCGGCCATGTACAGCGTCACCCTGCACTTCCAGCTATGAGCAGCCTCCCTCAGTACACGACCATGGGCCCGTCGCAGCAGTGGCTCATGCAGTTTACCGTAAGGCCTATTTTAAAAGAATTTTATCAATTTACAGTTGTACTCAACTTTATTAACTGTATCTTTTTCAGTCCGATCAGCTACACCCAGAGGCTGACGTGTACTCTGTGCAACGGAGCTTGGAGGCCTACTTGTTGTGGCTTTTTGGCTGGGTCATGTTCACCAGCAGCGCGGGACATGCCGTCGACAAGGTCATGATCCCCTACGCGCGCGCGATCGCTGATGCTGACGAGGGAGCAGTGCCACAGTGGAGCTGGGGATCTGCAGTACTGGCAGTGACGTACAGGGGCCTTTACGAAGCGTGTACCAAGATAGAAACAGGTTCTTTGCTCACTGGTTGCTCCCTCCTTCTACAGCTATGGGCAGCTGAACGGTTCGCGATTGGTCGACCTGTGGTGGATCACACCGCCTACGAGGAGGACCTGTACTTGCAGCATCCGCCCGAGGACTTCCCCACCATGGGTACAGTCTGGTGCCATCGTCAGGTTCGTGTTCCTAGCTGACGTATATAGTTAATTCGTATCGTACCTTCTAACCCATTTATTGTTATATTTCAGCGACGATGGGCACATGTGCAAGTCACGCGGTCGTATAACGAGTTTATGCTGGAGTTCGATAGGATACAGCCGACCGACATGATCTGGGAGCCTTACAGCTAGGAGGCTATCCATGCACGAGCTCCCCTTGGGCTGTCCACGTTGTGCACACGTGACCAGGCCTTCTGGCTGACGCTCCGACCGATGGTGTTCGACATATTCGTCGAACCGCACTGCCCAGGGCGTGTTTTATGCTAGTTCGGTCTCATGCAGCCGTCCCCCGTCCCTATCATCCGTACCGTCCCTGCAGATGCCCATAGGTAAGTACTATTAACAACTGACTTTGAAAAATTAATCGCAGTAGACATGTCTTAGTCAAATTTGTGTTCAGGTTGACTCGAAGGGGACAGGTCGGCGGCAACTTATGGGTTCCACGTCTGCAGCCATACGTGGACGATTGGTTGCTTGCCACAGAGGACGTCGTTGATGAGTACCGCCCCCACACCGAGGACTCGTACATGATGTACCTCCGGTGGTACCAGCCTCGTACCCGCACACGTGTCACCTTCGTTCCTCCGGAGCAGCAGCCACACGTCGCCGCCATGGGTGACGCTTACCCTGCGCACTGTGATCAAGAATACTTCCGCGCCGTGAGTACTTGAATCTCTCATATATATCAGTAGTTCATTACGTATATCTTTCATCTTACTTAAAACTGAAATTAGGTCAATGGTACGCAACTACTTTACACGGAGGTTGGCTCCGTGTGTCACCGCTTGGAGGGTGGCTTGGCATTGACAGTGGACGAGCAGCGCACCTCATACACGCAAATGCGTACGACGCTTAGATCCGTGCTAAGGGCTCTGACTTGTTGGACCTCCGACGCAGCGCCTCAAATTCCTGCACCGGCACCCGCAGCACGTCCTCCTGCACCCTAGAACAAAGGTAACTCCATGTACCGCACCTCGTCTACCTATGTTTTTCCAATCTGGATGACTGTGTGACTTACGACGACACCTTTCACAGCGTTCTCTACGCCGTACCTTCGTTCCTCCGGAGCGCGGTCCTCGGTGCACGGAGCAGAGGCATCCAGACACTTCACTCATGCTCCACCCAGCGCGTCGGCCCATGGTGAGGGTTCCTCCGCTCAGGGAGCAGCCTGGGGAGCCTGGCCTTCGCCCCATGGAGTGGGTACCTCCTCTCAGGGAGCAGCCTGGGGAGTCTTGCCTTCGCCCCATGGAGTGGGTACCTCCGCGCAGGGAGCAGCTTCGACGTCGGGCCAGGGAGCCAGCACATCATCGCGGACCTACCGACTACCTAATGACCCCCCACTGACGCATCGATCAGCGACGAGGAGGTCGAGATCGGCCCTTCACAGCTTGCAGGAGCACCTTCGCCCTACACGCAGGAGTTATCACAGATGACTCCAGTGCAGCACGTCCGCACGACTCGAGGTGTTCCACCGGATCGCCACACCTACTCGTCGGGGCACATGCGACCGAGGAGGCCGAAGAGGGGTAGGGGGCAGGGGCAGGGACAGGCTCAGGGACAGTAGTACCCTGTACGATGTAATTACTGTCTTGATGTATGATACGCACTATCCTTTTATGAAAATTTACCCTAAACCCTAAAAACCCTAAACCCTAAAAACCTTAAACCCTAAACCCTAATCCCTAATCCCTAAACCCTAAACCCTAAAAACCCTAAACCCTAAACCCTAATCCCTAAACCCTAAAAACCCTAAACCCTAAACCCTATACCCTAAACCCTATACCCTAAACCCTAAACCCTTACATGCTTGCATTACAACTGTTATAATAGTCCATTACAGCACAGTTAAAAGTCATGGAAACAGTTCATTACAATTAAATTATAGGTCCGCTAAGGCGATGAGCT
Organism: Bothriochloa decipiens; assembly: GCA_023333625.1. NCBI lineage: Eukaryota > Viridiplantae > Streptophyta > Magnoliopsida > Poales > Poaceae > Bothriochloa > Bothriochloa decipiens. The sequence goes on along the minus strand of JALGXP010001805.1, from coordinate 1,614 downwards.
ACTAATCTGAATTCATCTAACAAAACGGCCCTAATAATCCGAAACATAACCGGGAAGCAAGTCTTCATCTTCAGAACCACTATCCTCTTCCACAAACGCATTGGTACGGCTACGCTCAGCTGCGTTGGCCTCTTCTTCCTTTTTTTTATAGTAAGCGGCCTCCAAGTCATCAAGGGCTTGGGTGAACGCTTCATCATACTCCTCTTCTTCCTTTTTTTTGTAGTAAGCGGCCTCCAAGTCATCGAGGGCTTGGGTGAACGCTTCATCATACTCCTCGTCCTCATCGTTCATCGGCATCTCCGCCTCCACCATCTTCTGCTTCATCTTCGCATCAGCACTCCTCTTTTCGACCTCCTCCATCTTCTCTCTCGCATGCAAGGATGCTTCCTCTTCTCTCTTCTTTTTTCATGCATCACAGTCTTTCTTCCACCGAGCAGCACTTGAGGTTTGGACACACAATCGTCGGGCATAGTCAACCTGCGCTCGCTTCCGCATCTTAATGTAGTTGTCCACAAGCTGAGTACCAGACCTGAACTTCAGGTCCATTAGTTGCTTTTGCTTCAGTGTATTCATATATTCCCTGCGGTCTTCAACATGGGCAAAAACCTCCCACTTGCATTTCCTAAGGCTCTGTGATCGACCGGAACAATTTAAAGTCAGCAAATACAAAAAGTTTGGATATCAAGTGAGCAACAAGTGGAACAAAAGGACCTCATCATAATCAACCATATGGCCGCACCAATATCCTATTCCAAGCTCCGATGGTAGTAGGCCATACTGCGCTTCGACACCACATTTGCACAACACAGGAGGCTTAGGGGTAACCACTTTTCTCTTCTTGTCCACCTTCGGCTCCGGCCATTTGTTCTTTGGACCCCACAGCCACTCCCTGAAGTTACACTTCCGCAACAAGGTATACCCACCCTACAATGTAAAATGTTAGTACATGCACAAATACTAAGAAAGCCATGACCGCATATAATTTGCACTTACTCCGGCGGGGTTAGGACATTCGAACTCGTTAGGCCTATCTGAACTTATTACAGAATAATCTCCGCATTTGCAATGAGGCGGAGATTCAAGCCGTCTCAATTGGGCTATTTTCTTCTCCTCGTCTGTCATTGGGGGGGGTCAGGGGGAGGTGCCACCTACCGCTCGAATTGATCGGGTGGATTATGCTTCCATTTCCACCATTCGTCAAACTGAAGATACCTTGGGTCGAATTTGTCTGGGCCGTCAATCCACTAAAAGAAAAAGGCACCGCTCATGGGCCTACAAAACATGATTGCTAACGACATTGTTAGAGATACAAGAGTTGCAATTACTAGCAATGAATAAAGGCGCAGTGACAGAGGTGCAATTACTTACATTGAATCCACCGCATGTGTAGTAGCAACGGGCAGCTGTGTCCTCATGGCGAGATTGGCCAATATCAGCCGGTTCTCCACAGTCACAATTTAGGACAGGGACTGCAGGAGGAACAGGAGCATCCTTGCTAGACACGTCGGGATACAATTCTCTAGGGCGACCTCGTTTTTTCCAAAACTCCGTCCGCCACAAGTTTTGCATATCTATTCAGAGAAAATACGATATTCGTCACATTTCAAATCATGC
>JALGXP010001804.1:0-11398 GCA_023333625.1 Bothriochloa decipiens | reverse complement strand
TTGCCGATCAGCACAGTTTTCGGTCCATATTGACACGTGTCAAAAAACGGTGTCAACACATGCCCCCCAATTTCGGAATATAGAATACTTTATGCGCCGAAATTTCCTCCAGGTCGTAATTGCCCAAACCGTTTGAACTTCTCCTCGAGAGTTGCACGCGTGGTAGTGGAGATCCTGTACCAACAGGCCCATATAGTGCTTCCTCCGCCGCGGCCCATTTTTCATCTGTGATTCAAACCCTAGCTTTTCTCTCTCCGGCGGCGACATCAACAGGTGATTCTTTGACGAACTCGATCATCGGCGCTCTCGACGGTGACCCTTAACCTCCAGTTAGCATTCTTTGCCTTTTCCATCTCCATCACGGCCATGGCTATTCATTTCGACGTCCCCAAGGTTAGTCTTTTCCTTTTGCCTACCCTCTGACATTTCATTTCTCCTTCTCTGCGCAGTTCATGACTCTTCCTTGTCCCCAACCTTTTAATCTCAGGAGCTTTACAATAATCTTCTTATCCCAACGCATCAGAATCACTTCATCTGCCTAGGCCCAATGGGAAATCCAGACCCAACCGACATTATAAACGCAGAAACCAATCGAATCCCCTTCAGAACTCAGAATTTTGACTTGGGACTCTGGACCGATACCTTCCGTTCTTGGCCAAAAAACACCAAGGGATGGAAAGATTGGTATCTGAGGGTTGCTAGGCCAATGGAGCTGTATTGGGCGGAACGCAAATTAGAACAGTGCATCAGAATATCCATTGCCGATATGGAGAGGAACGAGTCTTTATTAATTGCCGCCTCCTATTTCTGGTCGGATACCCTGAATGCCTTTATCTTTAGACATGGGCCAGCTTCTCCTACTCTTGCCGATGTGTACATGCTTACTGGCTTGGACATTTCTTCTGCTGATGACAACTCACTGTTCCAGCGGAAATCCGAGCATCGGCTGACCACCAGAAACATTGGCGGCTGGACTGGCTATATCAATGAGTATAAGAAATCTGGTTCAGTCAATCACAGGGAACATTCAGCCTTTTTGAATATGTGGCTTGAGAAGTTTATTTTCTGTGGCAGAACAGTCGGACCGACCAACATGCACCTCTCTGCAGCAGAACTGTTGGCTAGCGGCGTCAAGCTCCCCTGGGCCGATACCTTCTTGGCTCAGCCTACCATCTCCTCCACCAAGTGTCACAAAGGCTGCTGCAAGGTAAATCCATCGGCAACCTGGGGGGTCCCTGGTGGTTCATTAACATGTGGTTAAATGCCCACATGCATAAATATTTCCATGTCGACCTGTTCGCTCAGCAGTTCCCTCGAAGTCTTCCTGAAGACTATCAACTTGGGGAAGAAGAATCAGCAACGCGCCCCCCCATCAATTTTGGAGAAGCAGTGGCAGTGCTACCAGGTGCAGAGGCGAACAAAGTCCAGATCGGCAATCTTTTCCACAGCCTCTACATTGGCATCCCCTCTGAGCTTCGGGCATGGGTCCCGTATGTTGATGAAGCAACAAGATTCCCTCTTTCCTTTAATCTTACCGATGAGGCCCTGAACCAGGACGCTGACATCCTAAGGGCAATAATCACCCCTCGTGCTATCCCGGTAAACATTTTTGGAAGCGGGAAGAATATCAATCCCACCTACGAGTTCTACTATCCATCGGCAGTAGCAAGACAACTAGCTTTTGGACAATTGCCCATCAACTTATGTTTTGCCGATGTGATTAAACCAAGAGAGACCATCGCGAGCCGTGTGGATTGGCACAGAATTGTTACTCTCCTTCCTAATGTCGACATCTCAAATGCTGATCTTACTGACTGGGTACCGGCTTCTTTTGTCACCGAATCCTTCAAATTATGGTGGCAAGAATGGAAGGAACAACTATTTTTTTGCGTCTCCTCATTTTTACTGGAACTCTATTGATCCTGACCACGTCATCCCTGCCGATGCAGTAAGTCTAACCCTCTGCACTCCTTTCAACTCCTCCTTAATCCATCAGCAACTAACCCTTTCTTTGACAGGTTGATGACCCGGTCCCAACATTGAGTAAGAGTGGCAAGGTCATACGGCTGCAGCCGATTTCTCCAGTATCCATCATCGGTCACAAGGCTCCCTCGTTAGATGCTCCAGTGGGCCGCGGTCGTACCAAGAAGGGTACTAAATCGGTCATATTTTCGGCACAGTCATCTCAGGTAACCACCTCCCTTTCTTTTGCCGATGTCGATTGCTGTGACTTACCGATTCCACATTTCAGGGCGCGAGTTCTACACTTCTAGAGTCTCCATCGGCAACTCGTCCCCCATCACCCGTCAACGCACCTTCAGATGTTATCCTTGTCGACTCTCCAGAGGTATGTTTCTCCAATTTTAACCCGATTTCAACTATTATAATTAGCACTAATTACTCCATTTACTTGTAGCAACAAGTGGCCATATCTGTAGCTGTTTCAGCCGATCCAAAACCACAGTCCTCTGGTGCCGATGCCCCCCAGTCATCTGGGTTTGAGGAACCACAGCCTAAGCGCAAAGCTTCCTCTTACGTAGTCCTTCAATCGAAACGATCCAAAATTGCATCGGCACTTTCCACAGTTCCAGCACCATCTCTTCAGTCAACACCGCCGGATGTGCCAGCACCAGGACCATCAACAGCACCTCAAGAAACACTTGCCGATATAGCCACAGACTTGCCACCACTCAGCCCTGCCAGAACCGATCCATCGGCAAGCATTGCTGAGGACATATTGCAAGCTGCCTCCTCCAGCCAAATGCAAGAAATCGCCTTGAAGCAAGTAAGTTAACCATTATTCTGCAATATTCCTTCTCCTGTAACTGACTAATCCCTTCGCAGGAACAAGACTCTCCAAACAGCCTATTCTCTTTTACTGTCAACATTCCTGACGATGAAGAAGAAGAAAGTTCTGCGCTTGCCTTAGGAACTGTATCAGCTGAGGTCAGAACCAAATTAGAAACATTATTATCTTTGTTGCATCAAGATACACCTCAGCTGGTCCAAGATTCAGACTCCACAAGAGCAATCTTCAAAGCGATTCGTGGCCAAGTCCCCGACAATATTGAAGAAATCCTTTTTCATGCCGCCCACCTTGAGAGCCGACAACTCCAATACCAAAAAGCCGCTCGACGAATTGCCGATAGAGCCGCTCAATCAAAACTTAAAGAAGAAATATTACAATTCAAGCAGGCCGCCGAAGAAAAGCACAGAAGCATGAGCAACTTAGAGGCTTCGGGCGCCGATCTTGAAAAGAAAATTACTGATCTATCGGCAAAGAGAACAGCTTTACTGGCCGAGCTGAAAGAGGTGGAAGCAGCCCTGAACCAAGCCGTACAGGAGAAAGACAACCTGTCCAACACTTTAAAAATTCTTCAAAAGGACAGAGACAATCAAGCCTGTATGGCGCTGACGCTGAGGAGAAAGCTTAAACCGATAGAGGACACTGCCGATGCAGACGTCAGGGAAGTGGAAGAAGCCGACCAGATTCGCCTGCGTGCGATAACCGCTATTCAATCCTTCCTTAGTTTGTAGACTTCACTCATCGGTTTTGTCAAGTTATCGGCAATCTGAACTTTGTCAATTGACTGTGAATGTAACATAATGCCGATATCTTTATTTCTGTATTTATGCATCCGTCCAAATACTGGGGTAGTATTTCTTTAAATATTTCCCATTTAATGCTCTGGGAAATATAACTCCTTCGAGGGTTTCTAAGATGTATGCGTTACCAGGAGCCAACTGATTTATCCGATAAGGACCTTCCCAATTAGGGGACCACTTGCCGAATTTTGAACTCTTAGTCCCAATCAGCAAAACCAATTTCCAGACTAAATCTCCATTTGCAAATTCTTTTACTTTCACCTTTCTATCATACCACCTAGCAACCCTCTCTTTATTTTCTTCGACGCTAATTAAGGCCTTTAGCCGATGACCTGCTAAATCTTCTAATTCATCTCTCATAAGCATGTCATACTCATCGGCTGTCAAGTGATCCTGAGAAAATACACGACTAGAACCAGTCTTAATTTCCCAAGGTAAGACTGCATCATGCCCATATACCAATTGATACGGTGAGACCTTAATTGCACCATGACACGCCATCCGATATGACCATAAAGCTTCATTTAAAAGAGCATGCCACCTCCTAGGATTTTCCTCAACTTTCCGTTTAATAAGCTTGATTATTCCTTTATTAGATGCTTCAGCCTGACCGTTAGCTTGCGCATAATAAGGAGAGGAATTTAGAACTTTAATTCCCATACCGATGGCAAAATTATCAAATTCTCCTGATGTGAACATAGTTCCTTGATCGGTAGTAATAGTCTGAGGAATACCAAATCGGTAAACAATATGTTCTTTCACAAAATCAATCATATTTGCCGATGACACTTTCTTTAAAGGAATTGCTTCAACCCACTTTGTGAAATAATCGGTAGCAACGAGTATGAATTTATGTCCTTTACTCGACGGTGGGTAGATCTGACCGATGAGATCAATAGCCCATCCTCTAAACGGCCAAGGTTTGATTATAGGATTCATTGCCGATGCAGGTGCTCTTTGAATATTACCGAATTTCTGACATGACTGACACCCTTTGAAATATTTAAAGCAATCTTCGAGAATTGTCGGCCAATAATACCCGTTCCTCCTAATCATCCATTTCATTTTAAATGCCGATTGATGTGCCCCACACACTCCTTCATGAATCTCACCCATTAAACTCTTCGATTCCTCTTTACTAAGGCATTTGAGTAAAACCCCATCCAAAGTGCGATAATATAATTCAGTATCAAGGAGCACATACTTGGTAGCTTGAAACCTTATACGTCTCTCCACTTTCCTAGACGGATTTTTTAAGTAATCGGCAATATCCCTTCTCCAGTCATCGGCATCAATTACCGATGTCAACACTTCTCGGATCAGTTGATATCCCGAAGCATGCTGTGCTAGCCGATTAGCTTCTTCATTGTGCAGTCTGGGAATGTGTTCAAGTCGAAAATCTTTAAACTCCTTTAATATTTGCAGGCACCTCCCATGATAAGTAATCAAGACTTCACTTCGGCATTCATATGTTCCAATCAACTGATTAATGACTAGCATGGAATCCCCAAAAACTTCAACTGTATCGGCACGAATTTCTCTGAGCAATTCTAACCCTTTCAGTAAAGCTTGATATTCAGCCTGATTATTTGTTGAAGTGCTAGCAATCGGCAATGAAAATTCATATTTCTTTCCTCGAGGCGAGATTAATACAATACCGATTCCTGCTCCTCCACCGCAAGTAGATCCGTCAAAGAAAAGTGTCCATGGAGCCATCTCAGCATAATTTATCACACCGCAATGTTGAGTAACAAAATCGGCCATTACCTGTCCTTTAACCGCTTTAGCCGATTCATGACGCAAATCAAATTCTGATAATGCTAGGATCCACTTGCCGATCCTTCCTTTCAAAATTGGCATTGACAACATATGCTTAACCACATCGTCTTTGCATATGACAGTGCATTCAGCCGATAACAAGTAATGCCTTAATTTTGTGCAAGAGAAATATAAACACAAACATAATTTCTCAATGGCCGAATACCTGGTCTCAGCGTCTATCAGTCTCCTACTCAAATAATATATCACACATTCTTCCCCTTCAAACTCTTGAATTAATGCTGATCCGATAACATTATCATCGGCAGACAAATACAACTTGAAAGGTTTCCCGTGTTGAGGCGGAACCAATACTGGAGGATTTACCAAATACTTTTTAATTTCTTCTAAAGCTAATTGCTGCTCTGTTCCCCATACAAATTCCTGATCGGCTTTTAATTTTAATAAAGGACTGAAGGCTTTGATCTTTCCTGACAGATTAGATATAAATCTTCGAATAAAATTAATCTTGCCGATCAAGGATTGCAACTCAGTCTTATCGGCAGGAGCAACAACCTTATTAATTGCATCAATAGATTTCCTGCTGATTTCAACACCTCTTTGATGTACCATGAAGTCTAAGAATTGACCTGCCGATACACCAAATGCGCATTTAGTAGGGTTCATCTTTAAACCATGCTTCCTGGTGCACTCCAAGATTTTCCGCAGATCAGCTAGATGACTCTCAAAACCTTCAGATTTGACCACCACATCATCTATGTAGATTTCAACCGTTGTGCTGATGTATTTATGGAAGATAAAATTCATAGCCCTCTGATAGGTAGCACCGGCATTTTTCAAGCCGAAGGTCATGACAATCCATTCAAATAAACCCACATGACCTGGACACCTAAAAGCAGTCTTGGAAATATCCTCTTCAGCCATGAAAATTTGGTTATAACCGGCATTACCGTCCAAGAAGCTGATGATCCGATGTCCAGCTGCAGCATCAATCAATAAATCGGCAACAGGCATTGGATAGCCATCCATCGGTGTGGCTTTATTAAGATTCCTGAAATCAATACACACACGAAGTTTTCCATTTTTCTTATAAACAGGAACCACGTTAGAAATCCATTCGGCATATCGACATTGCCGAATAAAGCCAGCTTCAATTAACCTTGTGATTTCGGCTTTAATATCAGGTAACACTTTAGGATTACATCGGCGTGCAGGCTGTTGATGAGGCCAAAATCCTGACTTAATAGGCAACCGATGTTCAACTATTGACCGATCTAATCCAGGCATTTCTGTATAATCCCAAGCGAAACAGTCCTTATACTCCCTCAAAATATCAATCATTTGCTGTTTACATTGAGAATCTAACTTGGCACTAATAAAAGTTGGTCTCGGCCTGTCACCGTTACCAATATCTATTTCCACTAAACTATCAGCCGATGTGAACCCAAGACCAAGCTTTCCACCATCGGCAAACTGATCCATTAAAATTCATCTTTAGAACCGACTGCTTGGATCGGTGTGAGCTCATAATCGGCAATCCTGAGAAATTCCGTATCCCATGCTTCTCCCGATATGCACTTTGTTCGCTCATAGGTCTCAGAATCAGCCGATGCGATTATATAAGAAGAATCACCAGGGATAATTTCAATCTTGTCTCCAATCCACTGTACGAGGTACTGATGCATCGTAGAAGGAACACAACAGTTGGCGTGAATCCAATCCCTTCCTAGGAGCAAATTATAGTTACCTTTGCCGTTAACGATAAAGAAGGTGGTAGGCAAAGTCTTGCTGCCGATAGTCAACTCAACACATAACGCCCCTTTAGCCGGAGACACATTGCCTTCAAAATCTTTAAGCATCATATCCGTCTTGGTTAAATCTTGGTCTCCTTTTCCAAGTCTTCGGAACATAACATACGGCATGATATTAATTGCCGCTCCTCCATCTATGAGTATTTTTGACACTGGCTGTCCATCAATCTTGCCTTTAACAAACAGAGCTTTGAGGTGTTGCCTCTCATCATCGGCGGGCTTTTCTAACACAGCCATCATTGGATCCAGAGTTAGTTGAGCTGCTTCATCGGCAAAAACTGCTTGCTCCTTGTCACCTGGCGCCAAGAACTCCATCGGCAACATGAAGACCATGTTAACATCTGCCGATGGACTTTCACCCTTACGTTTTGGTTGCCATACTTGAGTTGTTGCCTTTGGGATGCTTTCTCTTGGGCACTGTAAGTCTTCTTGACGCATACGCTGTTCCCTTCTTTTTTGAGTTTTCATCAATCCTTCAGGGCACCATTGGGGCAGCTTTGTTTTCCAAACAGGCTGATAATGCTTTGTGTTCTGCTCATGGAGGCCTATGTTTGGATCCCGGCAGAATATCCCTTCATCAGGAACCCTTTCGTTAGCCATCTCTTCAAGCCTTGCATGACTCTTTGGAAAATAACCAATATACCTGCCCAGCCTGTCATGCACGCTAACTCTGCCCCCCAGCCGATCAAATGCTGACACCTTTTCTTTGATCGGCGTATTGATGCATACCCCTCGATTACTAGAGTGATGTTGTCTCTCTACCCGATCATTTAGATAGTAACCATTACATTCAGGGCAAGTATCGGCAGTGGGCAATTTAATGCCTTCTTCCCAGCAATGAATGAAAAACGGACAATTCCAGTGATCTTTATGTCGACGTAACTCCTCCTGTTGCTGTCGATACCGATCCTCACACTGTTGCCGATACCTGACACCATATGGAGCAGGCCTCAGAGGTCTTCTGGAGCTACCACCTTCGTTAACAATTCTTTTCTCTTTAGCGCCATCGGCAGGTTTCTTTCCCTTTACGTCCTCAACAGTTATTTGGTTCTTAGGGTCTACCGATGCATTTCTTCTAGCAGTCTCCGATGTTAACACTTTGGTTTTGCCTTTAGCTTCCACCATATTTGCAGGGAACGGATGTTGATCAATTTTCATCGGCTTCTGAGCTTTTGAATTATCAAACTTGATTTTCCCGGATTCGATAGCCGACTGCAACTGTTGCCTAAACACCTTGCAATCATTGGTACTGTGCGAGGTAGCATTATGCCATTTGCAGTACCTAATCTTTTTCAACTCTTCTGCCGATGGAATCACATGATGAGGAGACAGCTTAATTTGACCCTCTTGGAGCAAAAGATCAAATATCCTATCGGCCTTGGTGATATCAAATAGAAACTTTTCTGGCTCTTTCTGACCGAAAGGACATGATATCGGCTTCTTATTCTTTACCCACTCAGCCAAACCGATAATTGGTTCATCATCAGAATCTGAATCTTCTGCTTCTTCTACAAAGGACACCTTTTTATTCCAATTCTTCCTGGGTTCAAAAACCCTAGTGTCCTGATCAGAAATACTTTGCACAATATGACTCAAACTTTCAAACTCTTGTGACCCATATTTTTCTCTGATATGTGGCAGTAACCCTTGAAGAGCTAAATCGGCTAACTGCCGATCATCAAGCACTAAGTTGTAGCATTTATTCTTCACATCTCTTAGCCTGTGTACAAAACTTTCTACTGACTCATCATTGCGTTGCCTCAATTTTGTCAAATCGGTCAGCTTCTTTTCATGTACCCCAGCAAAGAAGAATTTGTGAAATTGCTTTTCTAGATCGGCCCATGTAATAACAGAATTAGGTGGTAACGAAATAAACCACACAAAAGCCGATCCAGACAATGATGAGGAAAATAATCGAACCCTTAATTCATCCCTGTTAGCTGCTTCTCCGCACTGGATGATGAATCGGTTGATGTGCTCCATTGTTGACGTATCATCTTGCCCAGAAAACTTAGTGAAATCTGGCACCTTGTACCGATTCGGGAAAGGAATCGAGTCATAAGATGAAGGGTACGGAGTCCGATAAGAGTAAGTATTGACCTTGGGCTGAATCCCAAATTGCTCTTTCATTACTTCTGCAATCCTATCGGTCAAGAGTGCATCATGACCTTGCCGATGCACTGGCTGGATCTCTACTGGAGGCGTTGGCTGATATGCTTCTACATACCCCTGTGGCACTTGGCTTGGATAAATCGGCATATTCACGGTGTCAACCTGCGGAGTAAAGTTCCTCGTCTGTTTTACCGACGCTTGCTCCTGGACAGTTGTCTGTGGACTATACCGCTGAGTCCCTATTGCTTGATGGCTTGGTTGAATAGCAGATTGCTGGGTTGGCACTTGCCCCGACCAATTGAGACTGTAACTCATCGGCACCTGGCTTGCCGATGGCTGATAGCTTGTAGACAATTGATGCTCTTGTATAGATGGATGATAGCCAGCATAATTGCCCTGAATTGCAGATAACCCATACTGAGATATGAATGGTACCACGGGCTACTCTGTAGTGGAAGCTCTCTGTTGAACTGGTGGAGGATTAGTCAATGGATTCGCATAAAGTATCTGTTGCGGAGGTGCGTAGAATCCCATTGACAATGGCTGTATAGCAGGAGGTACAGTAGAATAATACGGCGCTTGAGCCACCGGCCGGATTGGAGTAACCGATGTCATTGGACCCTTCCCTGCTACATCATGCACTTGAGGCGGTCCAGAATTGGCAGTAGATGGACCTGGAGGCATACCGTATCCCCACCAATTGGCAGCAGTTTGATTATGTTGACCTGAAGGACCTGACATTGCCGATGCCGATAGATCTGTGCTCAACTGAGTACTAGGCTTTTCCTGAGACGTTAGATCTGATCCTATCGGCGTGGCGCCAGCGATGGATGGTCCTGATATAGCTGAAAGAGTAGGCGCTTCTATATTCTCAACGGCTGGAGTTGCCGATGGAGTACTGGTAGATGCCGATCCTGGCTGATGATATGCTGGCCCGACATACCCTGGTGCTTGTCCATCCCTTAACGTTTGTACAACAGCATTGTAGACAGTATTGGACAGCACGGTGGAGTGGTTGATCAAAGCTTGATTTAATGCAGAATTAACCATCTCCTGTAATTTGCCAGGGTTGGAGTCAAAGGTTACCTGCCGAGGCAGCGGCAGATCTTGCTTCTGGATAACTTCTCCTCCCCTGTTCATGCTGAAAGACTTCAAGCAGAGCTGCCTGTAATCCTCCATAGCTTTTTCCATGGCTTGCTTCTGATCCTCCTTGAGATCTGATTCTGATATCTCGATGATGTTATCTGGAGTGATATCGGTAGTATTCCTCATGATAAATCTGTTGACTTTGTCCCACCGAGCGTGCCAAAAGATGTGTTGATGCAAAATTATATCTGCAAACACACCGGGCTAATACCCGAAATCGATATCCGGAGCGTGCCAGTCGATTTGACCTGTTAATCGACAAGGACGATAGATTTGAATAAAACCTGAACGAGACGACAGCGATACGCCCGGACGTCAAAGCTCAGATGATACTCGATAACTGTTGAACAGATCAGGGAAGACGACAGCGATACGCCCGGATGTCAAAGCCTGAATCTTGTTCGGTAAAAGCGGAACCTGCAAGGCCGCCGGAGATCAAGTTGATGCAGCCCGTCGACTCTTGAAAGAACTCGTTGAAAAGGAAAAAGTACTGATGACGAAGTCGCCGAAAAGTAGATTGCTTGAAAAGTAGATAAAAATAGTAGGTTTTTTGTATTGATGATTATTCTTTTTATTGTCTTTCGGTACATATTTATACCCTGGTACTATGAGTCCTAAACAGACACGACAAAGTATTACCTAAACAAGTCTTATCTCTAAGGAATAAAAAATAACGACTCGTACCAAGGTCGGACCCAAAAATAAGCTAATAAAATAATGGCATAAATATCGCCAGTTCCCTTATCCATTGCTTTACGATGAAAACTCTACCGGCATGCTCTTCATCCCTGTAGATTCCATCGGCAACCCATCAATAATGGCTCAGACCCGCTTTCCATGTCCTTCAGCTCCGCTTTCCATCGGCAACCATGCCTCAATCTCTATCGGCAACAGCCCTCTGGCTTCATCGGCAATGTACGAGATCAACATGTCCTTTATCGGCA